>WSFP011233461.1:0-60543 GCA_009831015.1 Picea engelmannii
TGACAGTTGAGATTTAATCCTTCCCAACCTCTAACTTCACCTCGATCTAATGATCCTGAATTGTCTCGAAATAAGAATGAACGACTCCTGTAACTCAATATTTTACAAAAGGATTTCTTCACTCATAGAAATCTATCTCCCGTCCTATTTCAAATGCATCATCTCTTCTGAGCTTTGATCAACTGATCCGAAAATATCTTTTAAAGAAAATGGTTGAGTTTTAAAGCACGAGTTAAATAACCGTTTAGGAAACTATTAAAAAGGAGAATAATTAATGATGAAACATAGAATCCATTAAACATATATAGATATGGAAATGAGCATAAGAAACAACAAACCATAAACAACAAAGTTGATAACAGAGTTCGACAATCTTGCCTACGTCTCCGGGCCTTTGTCTCAGTGGATGAGGCTTTCTCATTTCTTTTCAAAGCTTCAAAAGTACATCACAAAAGTTACAAATGGTTTACAAAATGATCTGGTTGTGTTCTACCATATCTCAAGAACCCATCAAAACTGACGGCAATGAAAACAGATGAATGAAGCTCCCAGAAATGGCCTGCAAAGCTGCTCTCCTCAATAGCTTCCCTACATAAAAATGGCTTTGGCTCTTCAATTCTTCATCATTTTCCTGTTATGAACCTCCTCTTGGCTTCAAGAGCCTCTGGTTTATATAGAATTGAAGTGGGTAACAAACTCCCAACTTCCCCTCAAGATCTGGCATCAAAAGGGCTCAAGATCCTCCAAAAATGACCAAAATCCCCTCAAACAGGCTTAAAATCAGTGAAAAATCATACAATAATGTTTAGAAACCCATAATTGGAAAAATTGAGGGCGCATCCCCCTTCCTCCACGCTCCTGGGCATATGGGGTGCTGCCATATGGCCCTAGGGATAAGACCTGGCGCGTTAGCCCCCTCCGGAATAGGCCTAGGTCCTGTGGCTACGACCCATGTGGCCAAGCGCTATACCTCCACGCGCCAAACTATTAGATTAGCCCCGACCCCTGGTCAAGTGCCTTGGCCGGCGGGCTAGCCTGACCAACCGGGCGCTAACCCCACTCATCTAAACGAAGCGATGAACCAATGGTTATATGGCACATTCGTATGTGTAAATTGCATTGGGGGTTGGGCCAAATGAAATTCCACGCCAAAGTTATAACTGATGGACATATGTAATGGTTATATGGTGTGTTGCGCGCGGGGCTGAGGCCTAGACCCAACCATTTACTTCCCCGTTTGATTACACATTGCAACTTAAATAAATTTAAACATATTACATTGATAAGCAACACATGTGGGCGGGCTGGTAGCCCGACCCTTCCAAGTCACTCGCCTAGACTGGAGGTCACGGGTTCGACCATGGATGATTTTAAGGATGAAAGTTTATATTGAAATGTAGAAACTTGGGCTAATCTTACTGGTCCTTAATATGCAAAATGTAAAATGTTTTGCTATAGTTTGGTAAAAATATTCGAATTTCTAAGGATTTTATATAGTTTATATAAAAAAGTTTGGCGATTTTTAAGGTAAAATAATTTTATTCTATGGAATTTGGGCAATCGTTTTTAGAAAAAATGGAAATTGGCGAATCTTTCTTGGGGAAAAACCATGGAAAATTAGCCCATTGGAGAAATTTAGCCCCTAAAATCATCTATGAAATTTATAGTTCATCAATCCTCCCAATTCACACAATTTATTAGATGTTTAACTTCCTTTGGATGAGGCTATCCTTGAAGCCATGATGACAAATGATAGACCATGGGAGCAAATGCGTCATAGTTTTTTATTTATTCCCAAATCGGAGACTTTATAACTTGACTACCAAATAAATCGTTGGCTTGAGCCTAACAATGGTCTCTACCAAAAAAAGTAGTATGCATAAATTGCAGGGCTATGTAGTTCTTTGTATGATATTCTAATTTTAAGGTTTGTTGTTTTCAATTTTTGTATTCCAAATCACAAGTTGTTATCATAGGTTTATTTATTGGATCTATTAACCTTTGGATGATTGTTATTTTTCATACATGGACTTTGGAGACAAGGGCTAGTTCTATTTGTTTTACCAGGAAAATGTTAACAATTTCTCTACTTACTTCGTCGAGCTGAGTAATTTCTTGTTTGTTGTCATCTTGACTCTGATCTACCTCTAAAATTCATTGTTTGATGTGAAATGCATGTTTCAAATCGTCCATTGTTGTCATACCTAACTACTCCAAAATGTCATCGATCGTGTTCCATATCCCGAAACATGATATGGTGGCTATTCTTATGGTTTCTTCAATTTATTCATAAGAGTCCTTCCATGTATCTAGAAACACTTGGGTTTTAGCCTATTCCCTATCATCCAACCTTGGGATATTTGAAGGGGAACATGCACATTTTTTATGTCAGTCAACAACCTCATCAACGACATCGTGGGAAACTTTCATTTTATCTAATTATTACTCCACCTAATGATGCAACTTGGTTAATCCACCATGACATTGTCAAATTTCATCCAATTTAGTAAAAACATTCCTTTGAGCTTTCCTTGGATCTTCATTTTCTATCAAACATTATATCTTCACAACTTCTAGGATAATTATGGCTTTGTTACTCTCGTTCAATTGAGCCTTGATATTTTTCACTTTTGATTCATATTATTTAATCTCTAGTCTCTACTGCTAAGAGATAGTGATTTTTTCTTGACTCTCTATTTGCATCCTTTGAATATCCTATAGTTGTTCCTTGTCCAAGTCCTCCAGTTCAACTTTATGTAGTTGATCTTTCTCACTCGCCTTCTCTCTAAATTCATATTCCATATGAGCCCTCTATTTCTTCATATGGCCTTCTAGAACCAATACCTTTACTTTGTATGTATGTAATGTAACATTCAGTTCATTGGCAGTAATGGAGTTTTCACCTCCAAATGCACTCAAAGAAGAGGATATGTCTTTTTCATTTCTTTGAGGATATTGTTTTCAAAGGTTGCACACAATCATTCATTTTGATGCTCCTTTACTAGTATCCTCTTCAAACTTTTGTATTTTTGATGGCATTTTAGCAAATCCCCTACTAGATTTGCTGAAAAAGTAATCCCGTAGGGATACAACAGCACATCAATGTCAATTTTCGTGTAGAGGAGTAATAAAAACCAACTGCTATAGTGTTAAGTGGAGTGTTAGGATTTATGGAGGAATTAAGCACCATAAATCCTTCTGTTAGGTTTGGACCAGTTCCTTGACTTGGTGGAAGAACAATATTCTCAGCCTCTTTAGCCTTAGCCTCATGTAGTTGCTCTTGTATTATTATTTCCGCTTCAAATACCTCTTCTTCTTTCTTCTTGGTTTATTTTTCTTATTTCCTTCTCTTTTATTCCTCTATATCCTTGTAGGCTCCTTATTCTTCTCTCTTCTTATCTTCTTATATTTTCCTTTCTTACTCTCTTTTTTTCCTTGCCTCTTCCACTGCCTTTTTCTTTCCCTCTTCCTCTATCTTTTGGGATGTTTCCTCCTCTTGTTTCCTTTTGATATTTATTTTATCCTCTACCTCCAAGGCATTTTTCTTTAGTTCATCCTCTTTAATATATTGGGCCTACATCTTAGCTTCATATTGTTCTTTATCACCTTCTAACAGTTTTTCTTGTTAGATATTGATCATTCTTTTGTTCTCCTCTTGATCAACTTGCAATATTTATTGTTACTTACTATCATGAATGTTAGTCAATACCTCCTCATATGACATGGCTCCCTCGAAGATGATATCTAAAACATCAATATCATGTTTTTAAGATGGGGGAAAACCCACTCCTTTGATATGTTCTTCTACAACAGCCATTGGATTATGTCTCCTAGCAAATCTTGTACAAATACTTAACTCTTTAAGAGCTATGGATTAATTTCTTGCATGGGGAGAATTCAATAATGATAAGATTCATATTTTTATAGGAAATACTAGTTGTTTGTAAATGTAAATGAGTATTTAAAGGTCAAATGGAGAAAACTAAGAATAATAATGTTTTAACTCATAAATATGGGCTAGCATACATAAGAAAATGAGGTCTTGATTAGCTTCAGTCGGTGATTGGGAGTAAAAATGAATAAGAGGAAGACTTAGTGAGGGAGGTGTAAAGGTATGCTATTGACATCAGGTCTTCAAGCAACCAAAGGAGGAAAAACTAAAAGACAAGAACTTCTTGAATTTAATGTTAAAGAACACTAAAGCACATCATAGAAGTATTATAATCAAACATTCATCATAATGAAAACCATAAAAATATCATATGGATCATTCAATAATGATTAATTCAGTATAAGAGGCAACAAGCTGATATAAAGAGAAATTGACTTCTATTACTAAATAATTCTCAAGTCCAATGCATAACCAGAGAACACTCTACTTAGTCAAAACTATTACAATCATGGAGCCCTGCTCAACCATTCGAACCTCTCTAATCATTTAGAGGATGTATGTATAGTAAAAAAAGAAAATGCAACTACTAGAGGTGCGAGTTGGCCTTCCTCTCCTAGGATTCTTCAAAACAATTACCTTTCTAACAACTATGCTAACACCTCTTAACAAATTGCTACAAATTAGGGACCATGTTGGCAACCACTACAACAAGAATTAAACGACATGTATCCTCTTAGGCACATCCCTTTTTAGTGCCAAGTGTCCTCCAGTGGTTGTATCATGCCTCCATGCTGCCACTTGTGATGCTTTATTCTCTCCACATCATCAACAATCAAAAGGAGTCATGAATTCAAATCCTTTGACTGCAAGGTCCAGTTCCTAGCACCATTTAGTAGCACATTTTGTAGCACCCTTATGAAACAACTCTGTAGATTTTTTAGCCCCACTCATGTGTGATGATTGTGTGTAATTTCGTAGCAACCCTACCGAAATAGATTTGTAGATTATGTAGCGCCATTCAACAAATGATTCTATAGATTCGGTAGAGCCACTCATCAAAACAGTTCTGCAGAATCGGTAGCATCACCGTTGGAACAATTCTTTAGAATCAATAGTGCCACAGTTAAGTTTTAGCTAGGATATTTCGTAGCATATTAGGTAGAAAAATTGTAGAACATACTATATAGATGATTCTACAGTGCCATGGCGCTACATAATTTCTGGTTTTTTCTCTATGTGATGATACCAATCCTTCAAAAGTACAAATAAATTAGCTGATGGAATAAGATCTTGTAGATGTCTGTATAGGTGGAAAAATTATACTTCATTGATCACTTTACTCTTGCAAAAAGAGACCACCCACAAAAATGGATATGATATCCCTCAACTACTTCATCAACCTAGCACTCCTACTTGTTGCAGGAGAGCTTCCCTCTATCATGAAAACATGTTTTTCCTTTGTAAGGATACTCTTCTTGACTACAGGTGTACTCTTATTGACTACTGGTTCGTCTCTTTCAATTGCATCTTGTACCAGAACATTTAGGTTCCTATGGGCCAATTCATCCTTGAAATGCTGCAATTCTTCCTTGAGCTTTCTATTTTGAAACTAAAAGCCTCTGTTTTTATTGTATAGGTTCTTAAGTTTCCTATGGAGAGGCAGGATTCTTCTTGTTGAAAACCTTGCAAGATCAAGGGTTTCACTGTACATGTCCATGAGCTCATTCATTTTTCTTCTGTCATCCAAAATTTATGTCTTCAAACGAGCACTCTCTTTCCTGGCATCCTTGAGTTATTTGATCCATCTTTTGAAAGTGTGATTACTAGGTGGAGTGTTGATGTTGATAACCTCAACAAGATTCTCAATGGATTTACCTTTATCTTTCTACTGCAAAGGGGCTCTATCTATCACTCCAATAAGCTTCTCAATGCATTTACCCTTATCTTTATCTTTCCTTGGAAGTGAGACCTTGGGTAAGATTTCTTCTTCAACAACCTCCTTGAGGGCTGATGATCTAGTGAAAGGCTTCCTGATCTTGATCTTAGATGCTGGAGCAAATGAAGATAAATGAAACTTCCTTCCCCTGGAGCAGATGAAGATAAATGCAACTTCAGGTGTCAGTCGTCTCTACATCCAAAATCCACTATGAGCAAGCAAACTCGTCGATCTTCGATTATCATTGGCCTTGAAACTGATCACTACACATTGTGAAACAATTGAGGTGAGCCTTAAGATCATTGGTGTTGATGAACTGAACCATGTAAGATCAGAAGCTATTCAAGAAAAATTCGATACAACATAAAATTAACATTGGAAAGAATTCACACTATCATAGATTTGTGCAATAAACAATGAAATAGTGGCAGTGTATAAAATGTTATTTATAAATATGATACATTGCCACTGCATATGACAATAACCATGAAATCATTAGTTCTATTAAACCATATACACATGAAAACATTCACATGTATTATCATTCATATAACTAATGAACATCAACTAGAAATGATGAAAAATCCCATATAACAATAAAATACCATTCATGACCACAATATAGTCCATATGTCCTTTATTTCATGCAATACAATTATTACAATCACTTCTAGGCCAAAAGTCCCCATTTGTTACAAATAAACTTTTTTTTATAGAATGAGATAGGTCTCTCGACTTCCGTAATTACTCATGTTGCAGTTACAATCATTATATTCTACATTTTTCATCTATTCGTATATTTCAAATATCCCTTTATATTACAATATAGGAGGATTTTACTATAACCATTTACAACATTTATGAAGACCCTTCAATAATTAAACCCCTTCTATAAGTGGTACATAAATCATGACCCTTGGAGAGTTCTTTGACCTGATCCAATTTCATTATTTCTATCTGTAATTATCCATCATAAATTTTCTTATAAACATCTCATTTAAAATCCTTATGCACCCTATGAATGTAGGCATTGGAGACAAGGGCTAGTTCTATTGGTTTTACTAGGAAAATGTTAACAACATCTCTACTTACTTCGTCGAGCTGAGTAATTTCTTGTTTGTTGTCATCTTGACTCTGCTCTACCTCTAAAATTCATAGTTTGATGTGAAATGCATGTTTCAATTCATCCATTGTTGTCATACCTAACTACTCCAAAATGTCATCGACCGAGTTCCACATCTCGAAACATTGTATGGTGGCTATTCTTATGGTTTCTTCAATTTATTCATAAGAGTCCTTCCATGTATCTAGCAACACTTGGGTTTTACCCTCTTCCCTATCATCGAACCTTGAGATATTTGAAGGGGTATATGCATATTTTTTATGTCAGTCAACAACCTCATCAACGACATCATGGGAAGCTTTCATTTTATCTAATTGTTCCTCCACCTAATCATACAAGTTTGTTAATACACCATGACACTGTCAAATTTCATCCAATTTAGTAAAAGCATTCCTTTGAGTTTTCCTTGGATCTTCATTTTCTATCAAACATTATATCTTCACAAATTCTAGGAGAACTATGGCTTTGTTACTCTCATTCAATTGAGCCTTGATATTTTTCACTTTTGATTCATATTATTTAATCTCTAGTCTCTACTGCTCAGAGATAGTGATTTTTTCTTGACTCTGTATTTGCATCCTTTGAATATCCTATAGTTGTTCATTGTTCAGGTCCTCCAGTTCAACTTTATGTAGTTGATCTTTCTCACTGGCCTTCTCTCTAAATTCATATTCCATATGAGCCCTCTATTTATTCATATGGCCTTCTAGAACCAATACCTTTACTTTGTATCTATGTAATGTAGCATTTAGTTCATTGGAAGCAATAGAGTTTTCACCTCCAAATGCACTCAAAGAAGAGGATATGTCTTTTTCATTTCTTTGAGGATATTGTTTTCAAAGGTTGCACACAATCATTTGGTCTGATGATCCTTTACTAGTAGCATCTTCAAACTTTTGTATTTTTGATGGTATTTTAGCAATTCCCCTACTAGATTTGCTGAAAAAGTAATCCCATAGGGATATGACAACACATCAATGCCAATTTTCGTGTAGAGGAGTAAGAAAAACCAACTACTATAGTGTTAAGTGGAGTGTTAGGATTTATGGAGGAATTAATCACTATAAACACTTTTGTTAGGTTTGGAGCAGTTCCTTGACTTGGTGGAAGAACAATATTCTCAGTCTCTTTAGCCTTAGCCTCATGTAGTTGCTTTTGTTTTATTATTTCCGCTTCAAATACCTCTTATTCTTTCTTCTTGGTTTATTTTTCTTCTTTCCTTCTCTTTTATTCCTCTATATCCTTTCAGGCTCCTTCTTCTTCTCTCTTCTTATCTTCTTATATTTTCCTCTCTTCCTCTCTTTTTTTCCTTGCTTCTTCCACTCCCTTTTTCTTTCCCTCTTCCTCTATCTTTTGGGATGTTTCCTCCTCTTGTTTCTTTTTTATATTTATTTTATCCTCTACCTCCAAGGCATTTTTCTTTAGTTCATCCTATTTAATATATTGGGCCTACATTTTAGCTTCATATTGTTCTTTATCACCTTCTAACAATTTTTCTCGTTAGATATTGATCATTCTTTTGTTCTCCTCTTGATCAACTTGCAATATTTCTTGTTCCTTACTATCATGAATGTTAGTCAATACCTCCTCATATGACATGGCTCCCTTCAAGATGATATCTAAAGCATCAGTATCATGTTTTTAATAAGGGGGAAAACCCACTCCTTTGATATGTTCTTCTACAACAGCCATTGGATTATGTCTCCTAGCAAATCTTGTACAAATACTTAGCTCTTTAAGAGCTATGGATTAATTTCTTGCATGGGGAGAATTCAATAATGAGAAGATTCATATTTTTATAGGAAAGACTAGTTGTTAGCACTGAGAATCACCCTCAGATTGCAAAGAGGATAAGCCCAATACCCATCAAAATGTTTGTAAATGTAAATGAGTATTTAAAGGTCAAATGGAGAAAACTCAGAATAATAATGTTTTAACTCAGGAATATGGGCTAGCATACATAAGAAAATGAGGTCTTGATTAGCTTCAGTGATTGATTGGGAGTAAAAATGAATAGGAGGAAGATGTAGTGAGGGAGGTGTAAAGGTTTGCTACTGACATCAGGTCTTCAAGCAGCTAAAGGAGGAAAAAATCAAACACAAGAACTTCTTGAATTTAAAGTTAAATAAAACTGAAGAACATCACAACAGTATTATAATCAAACATTCAACATAACCAAAACCATAAAAATATCATATGGATCATCCAGTAATGATTAATTCAGTATAAGAGGCAACAAGCTGATATAAAGAGAAACTGACTTCTATTACTAAAAAATTCTCAAGTCTAATGCATAACCAGAGAACACTCTTCTTGGTCAAAACTATTACAATCTGGTAGCCCTGCTCAACCATTTGAACCTCTCTAATCATTTAGAATATGTATTTATAATAAAAAGAAGAAAGACAACAACTAGAGGTGTGAGCTGGCCTTCCTCTCCTAGGATTCTCCAAAACAATTACCATTGTAACAACTATGCTAACACATCTTAACAAACTGCTACAAATTAGGGACCATGTTGGCAACCACTACAACAATAATTAAAATACATGTATCCTCTTAGGTGCATCCCTTTTCAGTGCCAAGTGTCCTCCAAGGGTTGTATGCTGCCTCCATGCTGCCACTTGTGATCCTTTATTCTCTCCACATCATCAACAATCAAAAGGAGTCATGAATTCGAATCCTTTGACTGCAAGGGCCAGTTCTTAGCGCCTTTCAATAGCGCATTTTGTAGCCAATTCTGTAGCACCATTACGAAACAAATATGTAGATTTTGTAGCCTGACTCATGTGTAATGACTGTGTGAAATTTTGTAGCACCCCTCCCGAAATAACTCTGCAGATTATGTAGCGCCATTCAACAAATGATTCTGCAGATTCGGTAGCGCCACTCATCAAAACAATTATGCAGAATCGGTAGCATCACTGTTGGAATAGTTCTGTAGAATCGGTAGTGCCACTGTTAAGTTTTAGCTAGGATATTTTGTAGCATACTAGGTATAAAAATTTCAAAACATACTATACAGATGATTCTGCAGCGCCATGGCGCTACATAATTTCTATTTTTTTTATTTTTATTTTTTGTATGATGATACCAATCCTTCGAAAGCACAAAAAAATTAGCTGATGGACCACCTATAGATGCCTGTGTAGGTGGAAAAATTATACTTCATTGATCACTTTACTCTTGCAAAACAATACCACCCACAAAAATGGATCTAATATCCCCCAACTACTTCATCAACCTATCACTCCTCCTTGTTGCACGAGAGATTCCCTCTATCATGAAAGCATGTTTTTCCTTTGTAGGGATACTCTTCTTGACTGCAGTTGTACTCTTCTTGACTACTGGTTCGTCTCTTTCAATTGCATCTTGTACCAGAACATTTAGGTTCCTCTGGGCCAATTCATCCTTGAAATGATGCAATTATTCCTTGAGCTTTCTATTTTGAAACTGAAAGCTTCTATTTTTCCTGTACAAGTTCTTAAGTTTCCTATGGAGTGGCAAGATTCTTCTTGTTGAAAACCTTGCAAGATCAAGGGTTTCACTGTACATTTCCATGAGCTCATTCATTTTTCTTCTGTCATCCAAACTTTATGTCTTCAAATGATCACTCTCTTTCTTGGCATCCCTGAGTTGTCTTATCAATCTTTTGAAAGTGTGATTACTAGGTGGAGTGTTGATGTTGATAACCTCAACAAGCTTCTCAACGGATTTACCTTTATCTTTCTACTACACAGGGACTCTATCTATCACTCCAATAGGATTCTCAATGCCTTTACCCTTATCTTTATGTTTCCTTGGAAGTGAGACCTTGGGTAATATTTCTTCTTCAACAACCTCCTTGAGGGCTGATGATCTAGTAAAAGGCTTCTTGATGTTGATCTTAGCTGCTGGAGCAGGTGAAAAGAAATGCAACTTCCTTCCCCTCTTGGTTGTGGCTTTGGTGGATGAAAAGACTTCTTCCCATTCAGGTGTAGGAGGAGGTGAAAAATCTATTTGTGCAGAGTGATGAACCTCCCTCTCTTCTTCTTCAATTTCCTTGATGACTTCTTTGCTTTGAGTAGTGGTTTTTCCTTTCTTTTCGTGTTTGTTCCTCTTGGGGAAAAACTACTAGATGGGAAAGGGATCTACATATTATACTGAGGGGTAGAATCTATATCTATTTGCATATGGACAGAGACAATGAACTGTTCCCAAGGAATTTTCCTCTTCTTCAATTCTTCCATCACCAACATCCTGATCAACCTATAGTTAAAGACACTAGTGTCCATAGCCTTGGACATGGCTTGGACTCTATCAAACATCTTCTGCGTGCTCCAAAAAATCTAGAAAGGGATATTCATTACATCCTTGCCAGTAAAATGTAGCAAGAGTCTTATATAGTATTGGTGTAACATATTAAACCTTCCCTCACATGTAAAATATCTCTAGATGATTTTTAACATTTTATCAAAGCCTTCAACTAGGTGGCTTCTAGGTACTCCCTTAGAAATTTTTTCTATCTAATAGTCTGATTTGAGGAAGTCCTTGGAGAAGGAAACATTGAGGATCATGGATTTGAACCACCTCTCACCAGTATTAGGAATTCCAATGGTTGCAATAGAGGCTTCAGATACCTCAAAATCAAGGTTTCCCACCATAGTCTTAATGCCATCAAAGTGTAATGCAAACTACCTTGCTACTTCAGGTTGTCCCCTCTGCATGTTTTGGAAAAAAGACAAGCAACGAACCCTTTGAAAAACCTCCTTGACCATTTGCTCAGCATCAAATAGGTGCATGTCAGAAGGTTCAATCCTGACAACACTCCCTCCCTTGTGATATTTCTTCCTTTGAGGTGTCTCCATGGATGTAAAAAGGGGATCAAACATTGTGGTGTAGTGAAGGGTAACAGAAAAAAAAAAATGAAAAGATCAATGAGAAATGATAGTGGCTAATGGTTGCTCTCTCTCAATAATTTTCCTCCAACTCACTTTGAATAAACAATAGACTATTTTGATGGATTTTCTTTAAAATTGAGAGAAAGACACTCTGAGTTAAGGAAGGCAGTGATGCACTGCTCAGTTTTATGTCACCACATCATGGTCATCAAAGTATTGGAAAGCTAGGGACTGATATTCCACTTACTGCTAGCAGATCTCAAGATGAATGGATGATGATAAAGTGAATAGAAGAGGCTAACGTAGGGGTATTTAAATACAAAAGATAGAATTGACCAATTTAAGTAAAACACAACAATGAAACAGGTGATCGACCAAGTGAATGAATATGTATTCAAGATTCAGAAGAAAAATGGCTTGACCTCCATAATAGGTGAAATTTAGGTGGAAAATGGCCGTGCAGTATGTGGAAAAAAAACTACAAGTGAAAATGGATGAGAGAGGAAGTAGTCTGTAGCATCGGGCGCTACCAAAAGCTGAGGCAGGGGAATCTCAAGACTTTTCCATGCAATGAGAGGAATCACACAATACATGGAGATTGTGATTGATAATGGAGGATCTGCAAAAAGTTAGGAAACTTCTGTGTCCACCTCAACCTCCAATTTAGCTTTGACAGTTGATCCCATAGCACAGTCTGCAGCTGGTATGAAGTAGTGATTTCAGCAGTGCCAATATTGAGATAAAATTCAAATGCTTAAACCATTAGCAAGCTCATAAATGACTAGATCTTAATATTCTATTTTAACGACAAGGGCACTGAAAACAATATAAATCATGACCTCAACTGATTATGATGAAATATGACAAAGATCATAGGACAAAGGTGCATTATGGAAACTCCTAGTGAGTTGGCAACACCTTTTACAAAAAATTTATTTCACCCCCTTTAACGGACATAGGGACATAATGGAAAGGATAAAGAGTACGAGTGGATGGAGTGATGTGTGAAATCACTTGGATCATGGGGTGGGTTATTCATGATGTCAAGTCAAGAGGTGAGTCAAAACCATAAACCATAGAATGAACCTAGTCTTAAAATCTATGTGTGGGCCAAAAGTGAGCCAAAACCACAAGTCTTTATTTGTTCAAACTAACCTAAGCAAATCACAAAGAGAAAATTAGAGCAAACCTAAAGACTAAAGGATAAAAATAAAAACCTAAGGGATAAAATACCCAAGAAAACTTCATGTGATAACACTAGACATGTTTTATTTGGATGCATAGATGAAAAGAAGGTGATTCCTTTCTTAATGGTCTGATAGGAAATTTCTCTGACAATCATCCTATTTTTTTTTTTTATTAACTAGGGGAATCGGTAACAACGACAATATCGTACTCATGTGACATGGGGTCGAATCCTGTCGGCTGCCTTATAACCCCTAGGGAGAAATGCATAGCCTGCAAGCATGCCCTCCGGGTAAATTGAGGTGAGAATCGACCTTGAGACCTCTTTTTACATATTTCCTTCCATTTACACGACACTTGCCAATCGTTCTACACCCCTGTGGGCTAACAATCATCCTATTAGGAACATACTTGGGAAGCATATGTGTGGTAGATCTACACCCAAACATCCTAACATAGGTGTAATGATTTTCCATAGTCCAGTCCCATATATCCACTAAGGTATCTATTACTTCCTTTGACAGTCTTGGTGGTCATCTATTCGTCAATTAAACATGGAATAAAACAAAGGTTCCATGAAATCATCACATATATCATAAACATAATTTTTTAAGTTACATTCCCATAATTCATAACAATATACATGTATAGGGGGAATGTTGGGGTTCCAAATCCAACCGATCAAAGGAAAAGGAATTGATGAATAGACAATATCAATTAAGAATGAAGACATGTAAAAATATAGTTTTTTGTTCCATGGAGCTTCTTTGACCACTTTAAGAATGTTGACAGATAAAATATGGGTCGAATTTAATACTTGACACACTTTAGCCACAAGGTGTGTTATTGGTAACCACTTAAGTTTAAAGTGAGTGCACGCGTCTTCACCATATAGTTTAAAAATCATTGCTGCCAGAAGTTGATATTGTTCTTTGAAGTATTGGATCTGATACAGTCTATTAGCCTTTTCTATGGAAGGTTTATAATCACCCCACAATTCCTTAATTAGCTCTACCAAACTAGGTTTTTCATCTCTGAAAACATCCAAAAAATGCTTTTTCATGTATACTTTTGGTTTTAGTAGCTTGTAGATATTGTGGATATTGTTTGGTTTCAATGAATCGATATGGGTATTTTCCTCATTTATAATGTAAGTTGTAATTTTCTCCACATGTAAGTAAATCCATATTATTGCAACATTATACAACATGATATTTAGTCTACTGACAATGATATACAACACACTCTTCTTGATGTTTTGGTACACTGCCAGGTCTTCATTATCCTTAATGAAATCTCCATTGTTGAAAATCTAGTACATTTCATTCCAATCGAGGCACCCTATGATTTTGTTAAAAATATTGATGTTTTTTAACATCAAGGCATCACAATCCTTTCTCTAGAAAAAAAATTCTTCAATAAAAAATGTCCCCCTTCAAACCTGAGCTTTTGACATCTTCACTGTCACGATCCTACAAAATTAAAGTTATGTCAAGGATTTCATAAAATAAGTACGCGTTCCTATTATTTTTCATAGTAGCATGAGATAGCGTAAAATTAACACTTTAAAAAGTATTCTACCTATATCCTGATCAAACTCAACCAAAGAATTATTGATAATTTAGAATGTGGTCTTTAGAATGGCCATCTCTCTTTTTTTCTACATAAATCAAAACAACAAAATTAAACTGTGTGAATTATGTTTATACAGTGAATTCACCAACCTTTCACCATGTAATTAGTGCATTTAAATTTGAAAACTCATAACGGGTGAGAGTGGTACAAAGGCATGTAATGACATCAAAATGATCTAATCAGATCATAGAAAAGGGAACATTGGAAGGAAAACCCGATTAATATTTCCTGAAGTGAAGTAAAGAGAAGAAGCTATATTGAGAGAAATTATAATGTAGTGATCTGGGTGGATCTTGGTGGCCATTTACCTTTTCCATGTAATCAACGTTTTCGATACCATGGTTTTGATAAACCATGATATTCACCCTTTTGATGGGGAATGTAACTTAATACTGTTATCACCAGTAAAATTTTTGTGAGAAATCGAGAATTCTGGACTTAGCAAGGCACTAGATCAGTTTGGAGGCTTGAACAATTAGAGGATGGGGTTAAATATGAAAAGAGGAATATAAATATGGTGGGGTGCTAAGGTGATGGGGCCCGATACATTGCAGATCATGAACTAACGAGATCGACGGTCGAGGATCATTTTGGGGGGAGGAGTTGCGTGAGGGATAACTCCCGAAAGTGGGTCAAAAACTAAACCATTATTTTTGGTCAGGACCACATGGTGCCAATGGGTTCATTTTGGGGCAATAAATAGGTTGCCCCAAAACATTTCTTCGCACCCCCAAAATTGGACAAGTATATAAAGGACATTTGTTTTTATTTTATTATTTTTCAAAATACTGGAACATTTGAAATTTGGCGCGACTGCCCTCATTCAACTGTAGCTCAAAATTATGCCAAGTTCACGCCATCATTTCCAGGTACTTATCATCGTCTCCATGGACCCTATCATAACTTAAATAACAAAGAAAGACCCTGTGTCAAATGAAGAATCCCTAATTGACCGAGGTTCAGATGTTTTCAACACTGAAATCACCATTTCTCCCATCTCTGTGTCCAGAAGCAATCTTTTTGATAATGTTGGGAAGAATATGACATTCCTTAAACAATTCCAAGCCACCATAGTCCCTTATGTCGTGGAGGTCACTTTCCCTTTTCTAGAATTCATAGGTTGGTGTGCAGAGCGTTATTCACATGAAGAGAAAGTCGTCTTAAATAAACATGGGTCTGAGGTCGTGTGTAGGGTAGAGTATCTATGAATTCATGAGGCCCTCGGTATTCCAGAGTCTTTCTCTTCAGTGTCTGAACCTTTCGATGAAGAAAATCTAATTAGGATCTACAAAGAATTTCCATCATAAGTCAGAGATCTGTTTTTACAAAAAATTGTCAAACCAAAACATTTTTCAGAGAGTCTGTCTTTGCCAATGAATGTGAGTATAATGGTCATTGAGGTCCAATGGGGTTTTTCCCTGTTGAGTCATATTTTAGGTCTAGATAATGACAGACATGTGGTTGAATTCATGTTGGGTTTCCTGTTTACATTTTTTCAATGAGAGTATGGTCTTTCATTCCGCGTCAGTTTTGATAAATTCATAGCTAATAATATTCATAATCAACTAGGGAACTTTTATTCTCTAAGGAATTTTAGATATTACACTTATTTGCTGAAGATTTTCCTGGAGACAAAGAAGAGAGAATTCCCTGAAGAAACATTTATATCAACTGAGTGTAAAAGGATCATATTTCTCATCTTCATCAACAAAGTCATGTCCATGGATTATAGGTTGGTTTTCAACACCAACCTACCCAGAGTTTTGGATGATATGAGGAGCTATCTGAAGCCAAATCCAGAAAACAAAGCTATTATTCATGCATTCAATAGTAATCGGGGTTTATGGTTGTCATGAATCCCCTTACATGTTGCTTATTTTTCCGACCTCATAGTCTTATATGAGACAACGCATTTCCTGAAATTGCACAAAGTCTCCAACCTCAAATTCCCTTTTATAATTGAACCCTTAATTGTCAAAATTAGATCATGCTTATCTCAGATTCAAGTAAATCTCAAAGAGTTTGGTTTTTCACAACTACAACAAGGAGCATATTATCCACATCAAATCATACCCAATAGAATACTGATGAACAAATAGGCCCCTTATGAGCATGAACATGTTGAGGGTTTTGATAAATTGGAAAATCTAGAAGTCTATGTTGATATGGAAACAATATTGCAACCAACTCAAACAAAGTAAGTGGAGGCAACCCTGCAACAAAGACAAACACAACAGTCTCCTCAGAAACTATTATTCAAAGTTCCCAAGGTAAGTGTTTACAACAAGAGAAGCAGTGCATAGGCCATGGGAACCACTGATCAGTAGACTTCCCCTATTAATTTGAAGATTACATAGTCTCCACAGATAGTGGATTTAGAAGAGGTAGAGCCTAAAGAACAAGTGAATATGGATATGGTGGAGAGTGGTACTAGCACTGTAGAGGTTGAAAAGGGAAGCATGCTCTAAAGTGAAGGCAACTCAAGAACCTTAAGCAACAAAAAGTATATTTTTGATAAAACATCAGGGGCATCTTATCAATCCAGGGAAGACTTGGAAAAACAATATGTTGAGAAAGGAAACATGGCTATGAGTGAGATGAGGGAGTTAGTCCCTGAAGTGGAAAATATATCTCAGCATAAATATTCACTGTTCATAGTAAGGAACATTTAAAAGAGGACTTTTAACATTGTGTTTGAAGATGAAGGAAAAGTATCTGAGATCAAGATAATATATGACAACATCAACGCTCTAGACAAAGTCAAATTCCATAGGAACACCAGTGACATGTTGTATTCTGATTATCTGAGTTTGAGCTTAAAGAATTCCAAGTTGTCGTATTATGTAATACAATTGGAAGGGAGGTTGAGGGAAGAAAAGGCATCCAACAGAGCTTGGCAGACTCAGGTCAAGAGGTTTTAATACGAAGGCCCCAAAGGGGTGAAATCCTCATTAGATGAGAAGAACAAGATGATTCAAAGCTTCAAGATAAGTATGAAAATGTTTGCCACAAACCATCCACAAACAACAGAACAGGTTACTCTAGAACATGAAAAATAAGCATTTAGACAAGAGGCATTGGAGTACAAAGCCAAGGTGTTGCAACTAGATTTCAAAAGTAGAATCAAGACCTACAGGAAAATATGGACAAGTTGAAAATAAGATTAAGAAGTAGAGGACTATTGCAGGGAGCCAAGCATATCATCTGGGATTCTATAGATACTGACATTGCCAAGTTCAAAGTGTATTTAGACTTGATCAATGATAAATACAACATGGCCATCACAACCAGAAGCATGTGCATTGTTGTGAATAAGACTTTAGCAAAGAAACAATCAGAGTGAGCCCAAAATTCCATAAACCTGCTAAAATCCATCCCTACTGCAGAAATTCAGACCATTGGAGTTAAATATAGAACTACATTGATCATCTAGACCAAGAGGGTTTTTTCTAAACATAACATGTTGAAATCAGTCCAAACCAAGGCCACATAGATGGAACAAAGTGTTTAAGAATTCAAGGATATGTTTGAAGAATTGTTTATTAAAGGCCTCTTGATGTAGGAGCATCGCTAGCACAATCAAGCGAGCCAACACATCAAGCGGAAGCCAACTGGACAAGCCAACACACATTTTGAAATACTTTGAATTTGTTGCGTGATCTTAAATGGTTCATTTAAGAGATGGCACACTTGTATTGTAAATGGACCTTGAGCAGATAGCTCTCGTCCTTAGGTAGATGAGGCATTTAAGATAGTTAATGCAAAGTAGATAGAACATTTAATTCTAGATTTGATAGTTTAGAACTCGAGAGGGAAAACGGATATAGACACCCTCATAGTATAATTGTATTATTATCAAGCATTTAGAGAGAAGAGCAAAGCAGAGAGCTGTGTAAAGAACACCCATGTACAGATATTGAATTAATAGAAGGAAGCTTTGATTCAATTCCATGGTTATGTGTCTACTCTCTGTGTATTGAGGTTATGCTCTTGAATGTTTTCTTTCCTGTTATGCATTTACTTTATATATGTTGTGCATGTGATTTCATGTTTCAATTGAAGTCTGAGAGGGAGATAGCATGAGTTTCAATTGTTTCTCTAAGTGAGCCAAAAGATTCCTGCAAGGAGTGCATTTGAATTTGTCTGCAAGGAGTGCGTTGACATAAGGGTTCACTTAGAGAAATCTTTTGTTCTCATTTCTTCAAGAGTGCAGATACGCACAGTGCCATGCAAGGAGTGTGCAAGCCAAGTGAAGTCTCAGAATTGCGATTCTGAGCAAACTATTGAAAGACTACTGCTGCAGGAGTGCGCAGGGTCGAAAGACTTCAACACTTAGATAAGGTTGAAGATTTGCTGCAAGGAGTGCACGCAAAAAGTTCTCAAAGGGACATGAGAAGTTGAGAATAAGCTCAGGAGGAGTAGGCCTTTGAATTCGTCGAAGGATTTCACAAAGAGGTTGTGCATCGAAGCGTCCGAGCAGGTGCTGAAACTTTGCGTGTAGGGTGACGAGTTCCGTGGAGGAGCGTCTCGTCATTTCGGGGATTTCGTCGGGAAGAATGGACAGTCGGAATTCTCCGAGGAGAAGTCGCAAGAATCTGAGGGCCGTTGGATCTTGAAGAGGTGCGAGGAAGTTACGGTGTAGGCGCAGAGAAATTCTAAGCTCAGGAGGGGCAAAGCATTGATACAAGTTGGGCGGGGCCGTTGTATTAGTTGTGAGATCGCTACTCGGGATCTCGTGAAATAAAAGTGTCAAAGATTCGGCGAGGGAAGTCACGAGGGTGTGAGGTACGATATCCCGATGGTGACGTAAGCCATGTGGGACCACAGATCAGTGGGATACAGGTGGTAGAGATTGGAGATCTCGCGAGTTCGGGGCTCACAAATTAAAAGCCCAAATATTTGAAGGTTCAAGTTGCGAGGTGCGAGGTAGCGAAAGCGCGATAGGAGAATCTCAGAGTCTTGTCACATCGGGACTTGGAAGACAGAAAAGTTAGTAGTTAAGTTCGCGAGTAGCGAAGGCACGAGGTGGAAATTCGTCGAAGTGTGACAGGGATTGCGTCAGCGTTCGGCACATCGGAGCTCGGGAGTCGGAGAGCCAAGCATTTGGTATCGTGGGTAGCGAAGTCGCGATAGCGCGAAGCCGCGATAAAGAAAAAGTCCCGACGGGAGGAAGTCAGTGAGTTGAATAGCCATCGGGTCTCGGGGATTCGAGAGTCCCACGATCAAACGAGCACTCGCGAAGGCATGAGCGCCGATCCTCCGAAGGGAAGAAGAGAGGGTCGCAGCGAGAGAAACTATGGGGTGTAGATTTCCCGAAAGGGAAATAGAAAAGTGGTTCAGCTCTTCTGGCCGAGGAAAAAGAAGGTCCTGGTGAGAGAGATTGTGCTCTAAGGAGCACGGAGTGCATCAAGTGGTATCAGAGCTAGTTCTTGCTTGTATATTTCAGGCAGGAAGAGAGGTAGAAAAGGAAAGCACTCTGATACACATCAAGTTGTATCAGAGCGAGAAAGATTTCTCTATTTTCTGTAGCAGAGAGAAGAAAGGAAAATTTCACCATGCCTCCAAGGAGAGAAAGGCAATCACCCGATCCAGAGGATAGGGGAAACCAGAGAGGCAGAGGGAGACAAGCCCAGAATCCATAAATGGAAAGGAAGATACATGATCTCCGAGCGAGATTAGAAGATATGGAAGCAGTGCAGAGACGCACAGCCAGTGCTGGAGATCTAAGTGACTTTGAAGGCGAAGTTGAAGATGAACAACAAGGAGAATTTGCAGCCAAAGATGCGTCAATTGAGCGATTGATTAAAGCTATCGCTAGGATGGGTGCAAAGGTGAAGATGGACATTCCAGTCTATGAGGGGAATCTGGATGCAGAAGAGCTTCTAGAATGGATTAGAGCTCTTGACACCTACTTCGACTATGAGGATATCAAAGAGGATAAAAAGGTCAGACATGCTGTCACCCGATTGAAGGGACATGCAGCATTATGGTGGGATGAGCTTCAAGCAGATAGATGCTGCAAAGGAAAGCAAAAGATCAAAAGCTGGGATCGAATGACTGCAAAGATGAAGGCAAAATTCATCCCAAGAGACTACCAAATTAATCTGTTTAGGAGAATGTAGAACCTGAGACAGAAACTGATGACGGTGAAAGAATACACTGAGGAATTCTATCGACTAAACATCAGAGTAGGTCATCGGGAGAGCGATGATGAGAAGGTGGCTAGGTACCTGAATGGTCTGAGATACAACATTCAGGATGAATTAAGCATGGTTACCATCAAGACGGTGGAGGATGCTTATCAGATGGCTCTAAAAGCCGAAGAGAAGCTGAGCCATAAGCAAGGTCAGCGAGGGCAAGGCAGAAGCCAGCCCAGAGGCAAGGCAGTCGCCCAGGAGAAATACCAGAAGCCCAAGGAGGAATGGAAGAAACCTTAGGGTAATATTGAGAGGGGTGGAACCTCACAGCGAGGACAACCACATGTTGAACAAAAAGGGTAGCATACAGAGCAGAGTGGAGGATATGCTGATGGCAATACTTTTCCTCGTACCATAGGTAGAGGAAGAGGAAGAGGTGGAGTAATCACATGCTTCACATGTGAAAAAAATGGGCACAAGTCATTCGAGTGTCCAGAGAAGAAGAAGGATAGTGGAGAAGCTCACATCACTGAAGCGCAGAGGCGTGATGTTGAGAATGAAGACACCGAAGGCGGAAGGTCGCTGATGATGCATAAAGTTCTCTTAACACCCGGGAAGGAGGTGGAGGACTCAGCTCAGAGGACCAGACTGTTCATAACAGCTTGCAAAACCAAGGATTGGAAATGTAAGGTTATTGTTGACAATGGTAGCACATATAATCTTGTTTCGACCGAGATGGTAGAAAAGTTGGAGCTGGAGACAACTGATCACCCGAGTCCATATAAGGTCTCGTGGCTACAGAAGGGACATCAGGTGAGTGTCACTAAACAATGTTTGGTTGAATTCAAGATAGGGGGATATAATGATAAGGTATTGTGTGATGTCATTCCCATGGATGTATGTCATTTGTTACTGGGTAGACCATGGCAATATGACCAAAATGTGGTTCATGATGGGAGGATGAACACATATACTTTAAAGAAGGATGGGAGGACACACAGGTTTCTTCCGATAAAGGATAAGGAAGTGAAACCGGAAGTAAGCAACACAATACTTCTCATGAGTGGAAAGGAAATTCTTACAGAGATGGAGAAGAAAGAAGATCCACAATTCTTTGTGGTCAGGAAGCCGAGGATTCTTCTGACTAGCACAAGAGTGGATGACTTACCAGATGAGATTCAGGAACTGCTAGAAGAGTTTGCTGACATCATCGTGGACGAATTACCTCATTCGTTGCCACCGATGAGAAGTGTGAGTCACCACATAGACCTCATACCAGGAGCGAGTTTGCTGAACAAAGCTGCATACAGATTGACGCCACAGAAAAATGAGGAGGTCAAGAATCAGGTACAAGATTTGTTGGACAAAGGATTGGTCAGAGAAAGCCTGAGTCCGTTTGCTGTTCCGACAGTACTAAGTCCAAAGAAAGATGGAGGTTGGAGAATGTGCACTGACTCCAGAGCGATAAACAAGATAACCATCAAGTACAGGTTTCCACTGTCGAGAATGGATGATCTGATGGATTTCCTGAGTGGGGAAAACTATTTTTCAAAGATTGATCTAAAGAGCGGATATCACTAGATTTGCATGAGAGAAGGTGATGAATGGAAGTCAGAATTCAAGACAAACGAAGGTTTGTACGAATGGATGGTCATGCCATTTGGTTTGACGAATGCACCGAGCACATTCATGAGGCTGATGAATGAAGTCCTGAGGGAATTCATCAGAAAGTTTGTTGTCGTATACCTGGATGACATACTAATTTTCAGTAAGACCAAAGCTGAACACTTGAAGCATTTGGCTATTGTGATGAGAAATCTAAGCAAGAGAAGCTATTGATTAACATGAAGAAGTCCTCATTTATGAAGACACAGCTCATTTATTTGGGTTTTGTTATTTTAGCGAATGAGTTGAAAATGGATCCGAGTAAGGTGGAAGTGATCAAGAATTGGCCATCACCGAGAAATGTTTTCGAGGTGAGGAGTTTCCATGGTTTAGCTAGTTTCTACCGGAAGTTCATTAGGAATTTTAGTGGAATTAGCGCAACAATGATGGACACAGTGAAGAAGCGACATAAGTCTTTTCATTGGACAACAGAGGCTGAGAAGAGCTTCAATCTGTTGAAGCGGAAGATAACAGAACGACCAGTGTTGGTGTTGCCGGATTTCATGAAGACATTTCAGGTGAAATGTGATGCAAGAAGATATGCCATAGGAGCAGTCTTGAGTCAGGAAGACAGACCAGTTGCATATTTTAGTGAGAATTTGGATGAAGAAAAACTGAAGTACTCCACATATGATAAAAAATTTTATGCTATCATACAGGCGTTGAAGAAGTGGAGGCATTACTTGATCCCGAAAGAATTTGTATTGTACATCGATAATCATGCATTGTAGTTTGTGAGTCAATAGGAGAAGTTGAATCAGAAGCATGCAAAATGGGTAGAGTATATGCAAAATTTCATGTTTGTGATCAAACACATTTCAGGAACTACTAACAAAGTGGCTGATGCTTTGAGCAGGAATTCCGAGTCAAAACATTGGGTTTTGAAAATCTGAGGGACATGTATGTAGGAGATGCAGATTTTGGAGAAGTATATGAAGCAGCTGAGAATCCAGTTCTCAGAGACAGAATCCCATGGATAGAATATATGATCCAGGAGGGATTGTTGTTCAGAGGCAATCAACTGTGTATTCCAAATTGCTCCATGAGGGAGAACTTGTTGAAGGAAAAACACAGTGGTGGATTGGCAGGACATTTTGGCCACGACAAGACATTCGCAAAGCTGAGTGAATCATACTTTTGGCCAAGAATGCGAGTAGAGGTCAAGAGTTTTGTTGACAGGTGTCGAATTTGCCAGCATTCGAAGGGCAGGAAACAGAATGCAGGTCTTTATCAGCCATTGCCCATACCAGAGAGGCCATGGGAGGCGATCAGCATGGACTTTGTATTGGGTTTGCCGAGGATGCAGAGAGGAGTTGATTCCGTCTTTGTGGTGGTAGATAGGTTTTCTAAGATGGCACATTTTATCCCATGCCAGAAGACCAGTGATGCGACTCACATTGCGAATTTGTTTTTCAAGGAGGTCATTCGACTTCATGGATTGTCGAAAAACATAGTTTCGGACAGAGACACAAAATTCATAGGGCATTTTTGGAGGATGCTATGGAAGAAGCTAGGAACTAACTTTGCGTTTAGTTCTGGTTATCATCCTCAGACAGACGGATAGACAGAAGTTGTAAACAGAAGTCTGGGAGATTTACTGAGAAGCTTGGTGACAAAGCACCATAGCAGCTGGGACAATGTGTTGTCGCAGGCAGAGTTTGCATACAACGACTTAGTGAACAGGAGAATAGGAAAGAGTCCATTTCAAGTTGTATATGGGATGCAGCCGAGGGGAGTTTCTGAACTGGGGGATTCAGAACAGACTGCTACTAGCAGTGCTAGTGCAGAAGAATTCTCTGAGGCGATGAGGGAACTTCACAGCAAGGTGAAGCAGTGACTGATAGATTCAAATCAGGAATATAAGCGCAGAGCAGATCAGCACAGAAGACAACTTCAGTTTGAAGTTGGTGATCTGATTTTAGTGCACTTAAGGAAGGAAAGGTTCCTAAGGGGAACATACAATAAGCTGAAAATGAAGAAAATCAGGCCATGGAAGGTCCTGAAGAAGTTCGGAGAAAATGCTTATGAAATTGAGTTGCCGGATGGCATCGGGATATCTCCGATATTTAATGTTTCAGATTTCTACCCATACAAGGCTGGAGAAGCAGAGGCTGGAACTGAGGAACTAGTGATCGAGTGGACGAAACAGATGCCATTTGCAGAGAGACCGCAGATGGAGTGCATACTAGACAAGCGAGTGGGAAAGAAGACCAAGCGAAGGCAGTATTTCGAGTATCTGGTCAAGTGGAAGAATCACCCAGTGGAAGATGCTAGCTGGGAAAATGAAGAAGAGATCCAAAAGCATGGACAGACCGTGCAGGAGCTCATGGACAGGAGCCCATGAAAATTTTCAAGCCGAGGAGTATGATGCAGGAGCATCACCAGCACAATCAAGCGAGCCAACACATCAAGCGTAAGCCAGCTGGACAAGCCAGCACACATTTTGAAATACTTTGAAATTTTTGCGTGATCTTAAATGGTTCATTTAAGAGATGGCGCACTTGTATTGTAAATGGACCTTGAGCAGATAGCTCTCGTCCTTAGGTAGATGAGGCATTTAAGATAGTTAATGCAAAGTAGATAGAACATTTAATTCTAGATTTGATAGTTTATAACTCGAGAGGGAAAATGGATAAAGACACCCTCATAGTATAATTGTATTATTATCAAGCATTCCGAGAGAAGAGCAGAGCAGAGAGCTGTGTAAAGAACACCCATGTACAGATATTGAATTAATAGAAGGAAGCTTTGATTCAATTCCATGGTTATGTGTCTACTCTCTGTGTATTGAGGTTATGCTCTTGAATGTTTACTTTCCTGTTATACATTTACTTTATATATGTTGTGCATGTGATTTCATGTTTCAATTGAAGTCTGAGAGGGAGATAGAATGAGTTTCAATTGTTTCTCTAAGTGAGCCAAAAGATTCCTGCAAGGAGTGCAGTTGAATTTGTCCGCAAGGAGTGCGTTGACAGAAGGGTTCACTTAGAGAAAGCTTTTGTTCTCATTTCCTCGAGATTGCAGATAGGCACAGTGCCGTGCAAGGAGTGCGCAGGCCAAGTGAAGTCTCAGAATTGCGATTCTGAGCAAACTATTGAAAGACTGCTGCTACAGGAGTGCGCAGGGTCGAAAGACTTCGACACTTAGATAAGGTTGAATATTTGCCGCAAGGAGTACACGCAAGAAGTTCTCAAAGGGACATGAGAAGTTGAGAATAATCTTAGGAGGAGTAGGCCTTTGAATTCGTCAAAGGATTTCACAAAGAGGTTGTGCATCGAAGCGTCTGAGCAGGTGCTGAAACTTTGCGTGTAGGGTGATGAGTTCTATGGAGGAGCATCTCGTCATTTCGGGGATTTTGTCTGGAAGAACGGACAGTCAGAATTCTCTGAGGAGAAGTCACGAGAATCTGAGGGCCATTGGATCTTGTGAATGTGTGAGGAAGTTTCAGTGTAGGCGTGGAGAAATTCTAAGCTCAGAAGCAGCAAAGCATTGATACAAGTCGGCCGGGACCATTGTATTAGTTGTGAGATCGCTACTCGGGATCTCGTGAAGAAAAAGTGTCAAAGATTCGGTGAGGGAAGTCACGAGGGCGCGAGGTACGATATCCCAACGGTGATGTAAGCCATGTGGGACCACATATAAGTGGGATACAGGTGGCAGAGATTGGAGATCTTGCGAGTTCAGGGCTCACAAATTAAAAGCCCAAATATTTGAAGGTTCAAGTCGCGAGGTGCGAGGTAGTGAAAGCACGACAGGAGAATCTTAGAGCCTCGTCACATCGGGACTCTGAAGACGGAAAAGTCAGCAGTTAAGTTTGCGAGTAGCGAAGGCGCGAGGTGGCGAGTCACCGAAGTGCGACGGGGATTGCATCGGCATTCGACACATCGGGGCTCGGGAGTCGGAGAGCCGAGCGTTTGGTATCGCGAGTAGGGAAGTCGCGATAGCGCGAAGCCACGATAGAGCAAAAATCCCGATGGGAGGAAGTCAACGAGTTGACTAGCCATCGGGTCTCGGGGATTCGAGAGTCCCATGATCAAACAAGCACTCACAAAGGCACAAGCACTGATCCTCCGAAGGGAAGAAGAGAGGGTCGCAGCGAGAGAAACTGTGGGGTGCATATTTCCCGAAAGGGAAATAGAAGAGTGGTTCAGCTCTTCGGGCCGAGGAAAGAGAAGGTCTTGGTGAGAGAGATCGTGCTCCGAGGAGCACGAAGCGCATCGAGTGTCACCATTTTGGGATGGCAAAGGAAAACTATATGATCAGGAAGAATACAACACTCACCCCACTCAATGCAGAATGGATCATTCCAGGTTTGAAAGCCTAGAGGAAAACCTAAAAGGAGAAACCCTGGTTGAACATCTGATTACAGATTTTGAGATTTTGAATCGGTTCAAAGCAGTGCAAATTGGACTATGTTGGCCCTCGACCAAGTTTTGAAGAACCTTGGTCGTTTTTGACCATTTTTGGGACTTTGACATGCTGGTCGAAGACGTAGCACCCAGGCGAAGCAAAGATCGTGGGATCCTCCCCCCTTTTGCATGATTTTTGGGTTTAGGGTTTATGTAACAGGTATGGAATGTAGGTCCATGTGTTTACCCATGTTTAGACCCCATTTGTAATATATAAATATATATCCAAGTGATGTAAGAATTAGTACTCTTTGCTAAGTGCGAATAGTTGTGAACGCTTTGTGCATAATGTGTAAGACTTGTAGAGCTAAGTGCAAGTGATTGTAACAGATTGTGTAAGGTTTTGTGTGGATAGATTGTAAAAGGATTTGTGATGTGACCTAACTCAAGGAAGGAGGATCTGGCGAGGTGCACACAGATCTTCTGTCCTATGCAGAGTTGGTTTGTGGCTCTTTCCATGCAAGAATATTGCGAGAAGACTAATAAGAAGAGAAGAAGAGTTGGAGGAGGTAGCCCCACACTGTGGTGAACCACGTATATCCTGTGTTATGGTGCTTTGTGCTATTTTTTTTTATGTTTTTATGTATCTATTTGCTTAGTGCACTGTTCTTGATGTATGATAGATAGATCTATGAATGCTAGGTGCTTATTATGTGACTGAATGCTAGATATGCTCTGATGCTATGTGATGAACGATTAGATGTGCTTGGATCTTGATTAATACTGAGTTGTTCTGTAATTAGGGTTTTAACCTGCGATGTGAATAAGGGTTAAAGACTAATGAATGTTGACTTCTAAGTGCTCTGTTAAGTGTTGTAATCACAAATTTGTGTCCCAGCTAGGCTGCAGACACTTGAGTCCTGCAACCTCCACTGCCTCTACCTCGGGTGAGACTTCTTCTACTTTGCAAGTGTTGCCGAAAGGGTCAGTAGTTAGGGGTTTTTTGGTGCATTGTTGTAGCATTGAACCTTGGGTCTGCCCCTATGCTAACAAATGGTTCTATTGTCGAGACTTGAAACCGTGATTGCTGGGAATTGAAGAAAAGAGAAATCTCTATTCGTAGATATGTTGTTGTAGAGCGTAGTACTCTACTTGAATTTTGAAGTTCTGTGCTAAGAAGAGAATTCTGATCTGAAGAAAAGAGGTAAGATCTTAAAGCTTTGTGCTCTAATAAAGGTAAGATAAGTGGAATTTTGTGTTTCAAAAGAATGGATCTATGTATGTTTGATAGATTTTGTCCTAGTCTGAAAACTATGGCATAGATAGAAGAAGGGAGATGTGATATGAGTAGATCTGATAGAAATAGCGAAATATATGTTATTCCTATGCATAGAAAGAACATTTGGACTAACAAGTGGATGCAGGATCCTAAAAAGAATTTTCCACAGGTCCATCACTGTGATCCCAGTGCACAGTACAGAAAAGGTTGGGGATCATTTAAGGAAAAGAGAGGATTGACTCTTTGTAGGGGAAAACAAGAGGTCTTGGTATAGAAAAATTAAATACACTTCGTGGGTTGATCAAATAACACAAATACCTCAACAGGAAGAACCCCTTTTGTGCTAGTGTATAGGTTGGAAGAAAAACTTTCTGTGAACCTACAGATCCCCATGCTCCATTTTTCTTAGCACTATACTTCCGATGCAGAAGCAATCCAAGGGAAACTTAACTAGTTAATAGATTTGGATGAGTCTAGAAGAAACACCATGATCCAAATAGAAAGAAGCCAAGGGAAGATCAATAACACCTTTGATCACAAGGAAAAAGATAGAGATTTCACTGAAGTAGATATAGTGTTGTTATGGGACAAGAGAAGGGAGAAACTAGGTATGCACAAGAAGTTGGATGGATTATGGATAGGTCCTTACAAGATCATAAGTCCTGCAAGGACAAACTATTTCAACCTAGGGACCATGGAGGGAGAAGATCTGAATTTACCAGTGAACGCTTTGCACATCAAGTGTTGCTACCCTCCAAAAGCATGATAGGTAAGGGCAGGTAAGTACATAGGCATTTGCATTCATTGTATATACAATTTTCATTTCATGCTAGAGTAGTTTGTATTTCCATCTGTATATATGATTTCTTTTATTTTTTTATTTTATATATGAGTCAAGGGTGAGAATACTAATAAGAAGAGAAGAAGAGTTGGTGGACGTAGCCCCACACTGGGGTGAACCATGTATATCCTGTGTTATGGTGCTTTGTGCTATGTTTTTTGTGTTGTTATGTATCTATATCCTTAGTGCATTGTTCTTGATGTATGATAGATAGATCTATGAGTTCTAGGTGCTTATTATGTGACTGAATGCTATATATTCTCTGATGTTATGTGCTAAACGATTAGATGTTCTTAGAATAATTGTTATGTAATTAGGGTTTTAATCTGCGACATGAATAAGGGTTAAAGACTAATGAATATTAACTGCTAAGTTCTCCGTTAAGTGTTGTAATCACATATTTGTGTCCCAACTAGGTTGTAGACACTTGAGTCCTGCAACCACCCCTGCCTCTACCTTGAGTGAGACTTCATATGCTTCGCAGGTGTTTTCGGAAGGGCCTGTAGTTAGGGTTTTGTTGGTGTGTTTTTTTAGCATTGAACCCTGGCTCTAACCCTGTGCCAACAAATTGATCCATTGTCTGGACCTGAAACTGTGATTGCTGGGAACTGAAGAAAAGAGAAAGCTCTATGTGTAGATCTGTTGTTTTAGTGCGCAATACTCTACTTGACTTTTGAAGCTCTGTGCTAAGAAGAGAAGTCTAATATAAAGAAAAGTGGTAAGATCTTAAAGATTTGTGCTCTGATAAAGGTAAGATAAGTGGAAGTTTTTGTTTCAAAAGAATGGATCTAGGTATGTTTGATATATTTTTTCCTAGTCTAAAAACTAGGGCACAGATAGAAGAAGGAAGATGTGATATGAGTAGATCTGATAGAAATAGTGAAAGATATGTCATTCCTATGCATAGAAAGAACATTTGGATTAACAAGTGGATGCATGATAGTAGAAATAATATTTTGCAGGTCCATCATCGTGATCCGAGTGCGCAGTACAAAAAAGGTTGGGGATCATTTAAGAAAAAGAGAGGATTGACTCTTTGTAGGGGAAAACAAGAGGTCTTGGTATAAAATTTTTAAATATGCCTTGTGGGATGATCGAATAACACAAATACCTCAACATGAAGAACCCATTTTGAGATAGTGTATGGGTTGAAAGAAAAACTTCCTATGATCCAAATAGCAAGAAACCAAGGGAAGATGAAGAACACCTTCGATCACAAGGAAAAAGAGAGATATTTCACTGATGGAGATCTAGTTTTTTTATGGGACAAGAGAAGGGAGAAACCAGGTATGCACAAGAAGTTGGATGGATCATGGACAAGTCCTTACAAGATCATAAGTCCTACAAGGACACACTTTTTCAACCTAGGGACCATGGAGGGAGAAGCTCTGAAGTTACTAGTGAACGCTTTGCAAATCAATTGTTACTACCCTCCAAAAGCATGACAGGTAAGTGCAGGTAAGTAGGTAGGCATTTGAATTCATTGTATATACCATTTTCATTTCATGCTAGAGTGGTTTTTATTTCCATCTGTATATATGCTTTCTTTTATTTTTTCATTTTATATATGAGTTGAGGGTGATATCACCACCCCAAATGATTGATAAAAACCTTATGTTGAGATCAAGCAGGTCAAAGGTTATGCTAGAGATTTTGAGGTTCTCATGCGCTCTACGGTGAGCACATGTACCCTAGTTGGAGCCAGATGTTATCCCCTAACTTAGGGATAACTAAGGATATTATGTCTCGAGGCCCACAGGTCCTAGACATGGAGTACCGTGAGACATATCGACTTGATCCTAGCCCCGGAGGGCCCATCTTTTCATTCTTCAGCACCTCCACTTTTTCAGAAGTAATAACATCCATCACCTCGGCCTGGTCCTGCAGCATAGATGGTTCTTTCTCCACGAGGTAATGAGTTTGGGTATCATGGTGTGTCTCACTTTGATCCTCAAAACCTTTGAATATGTGTATTTAATTCATTTTTCTTCTAATGATTGGAATTTATGCTTTTCCACTTGACCATACCTGAGAGGAATGAAAGGATTCCCTAGTAAGTTGGTGCCCATAGGGTTTGAGTTTCCATTGAGGGGAATCATGAAAATCCATCGTCCGCTCCCACCATACTTACCACTTTCCATCTTTCTCTCGCTCATCCATCCCATTACATTGGTTTGGGCATTGGGTTGGCCAAATATTCAAGGGTTGTACCTTACCTTATGGGAAGAAGGGGATAAAGTCCAAGAGGGTAAAAGTTGCTAGAAAAAGATAAAATACAAATAATTAAACCTTGAGATGCTTCGACTAGGGATCCCCGAGAAAGAATAAAAATCTTCTCGGCAAGAAACAGAGGGACCCATAAAAATAATAAAACAAGACCTAGTTAGAGGATAGGGGGTCTCATCACGAGCTAGCCTATTAGGTCCATGGGAACGTAGTGGTTTGACATTACCAACAAGCGGTCACCAAGCCAGTGTAGTGGATTTTGGTGGCATAGCCAAGAGAAAGGGGGTATCATCATGAGCCATCCTTCTCATTTCCATGAAATTATTGTGGGTAAGATTGCCACCATTGGTAACCACGCCAGGGTAGTGTCCCCTAACTAGGTTCTTGAAATAAAAAGCAATAAGAATAAATACAAAAGGCACGAATGGGCTTGGAAACATTTGCATCCATGACAAGTGCAACTCACCACCTACAAAGGCACCCACAGGTAAGCCATACATTTCCCTGCTAGCATTGCACCCCTTGCCTAGACATCCCTTACCACCTCATCCACTCACATGGCTTAGATTTTGTTTCTCCCGGAGACATCACACATCCAGTGAGCATTATTCCAATAGGACGTCCTAGTGTTTCCTCCAAATTTGGCCTATAGATTAATATAATGTCTTTAAGCACATGGCTGGGTAAAGGGGGTTTTATGCACATGTTTAATAAGTTGATGATTAGATGTGATTGACATTCCTATGATCCATGTGACTTATGATCCCATGGAGGGCATATCTATTGATTTTACAGGAACACACCTAATGGATAGATACACATGGGGAGATGATTAGTTTGGATGTCCATGGGTGTTATCACTAAAAAATTTTCCGCACATGGTTATAAGAACTCAGCATTGTCAAACAATGATGAAGTCATCCATGGACCTAAATTAATACCAAAGCATTCATAAAAGGGTCAAAAACTATACAAAGTAGTGAAAAATTGAAAGAGCACTATGCAGACATTGGGTGTGCGCGCACATGCATGGAAATGGAACGCAGGAATCATGCACATGTGCATGATGCATGACTGTTATCACAAAAAGCCATGCACCTACTAAACAACACATTTATGAGAGTGGTCGGCCTCCCACCCACTTATGGTTCAGCTCCCAAGCCGATTTGACCCTCAAATCTAGACTGGATGGCTGGTCAAAGAGCTAGAAATGCCCTAATTAGCCTCTCTTCGCACTACAAAGCAGTTAAACAATAGCTCAAAGGAATGCTATAAAAATGCCATGGATGCACCTCATTTTTCAAGGAATTCAAAGTAATGTTATGCTGCCTCTATTCTCTTGAGGACTCCATCCTTGTCAAGATCATATTTGCACCATTGCATTGGACAATCCATCTCACCCATTGAGTGGATTTGTAAAGAGTTCTTTCATCATTTTCCATTTTTTCTTTGTTGTAAGAAGAGCTAGCTAGTGGGGGTCCAAGAGCCCTCCCTTGGAGGAAGAAGGAACTCATAGTCCCCTTTCTTCTTGGCCTATTGTTTCACTAATAGATCAGCCTCAACATTGGTGACATGGGTCTTATGGTTATTTTTGTCTCTATGTCCCTATGCTCATGAATTTAGTTGTTATTGCATTTCTTAGTTTAATTCTTAATTGTAGTCTTTTATTTCTTTCCCTAACTCTTTTCCTTGTAGCTGTCATTCTCAGCAGACCCAATTGAGCTTGCAAGCACCTCTATTTTTCTCACTAAGGTGACGAAAGAGGTGCAACAGATTGGCGACTCCGCTGGGGAAAGGTATCAATTTCCTACCCCATTTGGGTTTTTCTTTCTCTTCTTTTAGTTTGTTTAACTTGCAGGTACACTAACCGGCCTAAGCCAACCTGCCAACCAGCCAATTCCAAGTTGAATTGAGAGAAATCCATTTGGATTTTTCATTCTCGGCTGTGTGTCATATATGTGTGGGTTTTTAGGCCCACAGACGCGCATCGTGCGCACATGCGCCTGATTCACAGTTCTGTTCTGCGCACGTGCGCCTGTTGACTTGTCTCTGTTCGCGTGCATGCGCTCTGTGCAACTCTATCTCCACTGAGACCCACGCACCTATGCAAAAATTGACATTGTAAAGTTGTTGAGATGTGGGGAAGGCCATTTTCCTTCTTAAAAATGGTTTCAAGCATGTTTTAAAGCTGCACCACACTTAGTCCCCTCATCATATAAAGGAGTTAGTCAAAAACACATAGGCACTTAGGAAGATAAAATCAATTTCCCTTGTTTGCTTTTTGCCACATGGATGGCTTGTTTTGACTCACAAGATAAGTTGGAAATCATTTTTAATCACATTTAACTTGCATTGGGACTAGAAGTTGAATAACAATCGCTTAGTATGCTCTTCTCTCGTGCCTCCAAGCGATCTTGAGAATCAGAAAAAGATTGTGAAACGATTTCATCTCCCTTAAAGAACATTAAATCCTTTAGGAGAGGACAACAACCCTTCTTGGGACTCCTCTTAGTTTACTTTTTCAAACACATCTTAATATTGTAACAGGCCCATACATGCCCACATGCTACAAAGATAGGATAGTGTTTGAATTTTTGTTTTCTTAGATCAAATCACTAGGGAAGTTTAAAGGTTTTGTAATGGGCCCATACATGCCCACATGATCAATCTAGGATAGTTTCAAAGATTTTCTTAGATTACATCACAATAGGGAGTTAAAGGGATAGTAACGGACCCACATGTCCACATGTTAGCTTCCTAGGGTCTTTTGAATTACACAAGGTTGTACCAAAGACACTTAGTTAATTAGGTAATCAAACACTTGTAAGGACCAAGTGAAGTCCACATGCAGCAAGGTAACATCTAATTCACTAAAAATTGGCACACTTTCACTCACACACAAAAGTCACTTATCACTCACATAGCTTCTTCTTGAAACGTGAAGGTCAAAGTAAGTTTCCTCCAAAGGGATTCCGAAAATACCCCACCCTTTTATTGACGAAACTATCCACTCCCATTTTAAATCAATGAGGTTGGTTTGCACCCCCAACCTCCCAAAACAACTACATCTAAAATATTTATAAAAACTCAATAAGTTTTCCTCCACGAGAGGTGCCAAAAGAAATTTTTTAGTCTAGGTAGGATTTTGGGGATAGGCATCCAATTAACTCCCTGTTATCTGGTTCTCACATTGTCAAAACCATAGAAGTTGTCAAATAGGGAACTGAAAATCCTCCAAGTCAAGTGTTACTAATACCATAAGGTAGGGAGATACTCATGAAGGGTTGAAGGCTGAGGTTCGGTTGTTCTGTGCATCCCCCCCTTGAGGCACCCACCTCTTGGATGGGATCCAGCCCATGACCCATTTCTTAGGCCTAAAATGTAAATGCCGCACTTTGACCAAGGTACCTAGTGACCAAACTTTAGGACATCTACCTAGGTGGAAATTGTGGGATGCAATTGCACCTTGATTGGATTTTGTGTGGCTATTGCGAAATATCGCCAGCTCTTTCGGGATATGCCCCCTTTACCCCTCATTATAACCAATTCTTTTATCCTTCACTAGCTTCTCTTCCAATGACTTCAGACCCCACTGTTGAGTACTATTGGAAGGTCCAGTGCTATTTGAGAGGAAGGACGTTACGTCTTCTAGGACACAAGCATTTTCTTTATTTTGATTCCCCACGCGGACAAAACCCACTTACCCAGATATATGCCTTTTTCAAAAGCATTTTATGTATGATGCACATCTGATTATAGTTTGATTTGGATATATGTATTGTGTAAACATTCAACGCACAGGCTCTTGTTTCTATATTACTCTCACCACTCTTTGCACACATTCACGCAGCTAGTTGGACATCATAGGGGAACCACAGAACCCCCGTCATTCACGACGCTTGCTAAACCTCCCTCCTATCTTAGAAGGAGTGTCTGGTCTTGCCCACTCATCGACACCTCCTTCACACACTCCTGTGAGTGCTACTATTTTAGGATCAACTTTGTTTGGTTCTACATTACTTGGGTCTACTTCCCAAGGTCATCCGTTCACTCGCTCTCCATTACACGGAAGTGAGGGACCTACTTCCTCTCAAGGAGGAAGCACCAACCCACCTATCCCCCCTCAAGGGTTAGGTTCACAACACACCCACACCATGGTCGGAGCTAATCCTCCCCCGCCACTACAGATGCCATATTTGGCCTCTCTCAACATATCGGATCTCAGCAAACTCACCAATGATCCTATATTGCATGATCCCACATGGCCTACAATGCCCACCAAACTACCTTCAGACATACCAAAGTTTGAAGGAAAGGTAGGCGATGACCCTGCCAACCATGTCATGACCTTTCACCTATGGTTCTCCTCCAATAGCATTATGGATGATTCCATCAGACTGCGATTATTTCAACGCACATTCACTGGCCCATCGGCCAAATGGTATGTCGAAGAAAAATTAGGGTCCCACGCAACTTTTGAGTCCATGGCCAAAGCATTCTTGACCTTCTTCCAATTACCAATCCGCCACGACAATGGTCTAGAACTACTTTCTAATTTCAAACAAACCTCAGCCACACATATCGTTGACCACATTCACGAGTGGCATAGGTGGCGTAGTTTGTGCAAAGCAGAAACCACCAAGCAACAGTGTCTCGACTGGTTTTTAATATCACTTGTATCTCTCCTCGGTAAGGATGTAGCTTCGACCTTCCCTCAATCTAAAGAGGAAGCCATCAGTAAGGCCCAACAGTATGACCTCATCTATGCACAATTAGGGTACTTATACACTGTACTTCCTGATCTTCCAAAACCTGTGCCATTTGGCCAAGACAAACCTGGGATGTCTCACTCAGCAGATGGACTGATTGGTGCCACCACTCACCATGGTCCACAACCCCAACCACCACCGATGTATGGAACACCTCAATAGCCACTGGCATACGGGGGAACTTCTTATTACCCTCCACCCCCTTATCAACAACCATACCCTGTTGCTATACCTCCACCCATCAGTGGACCACCGTCGGCACCCCCCATACATCCACCTATTCAAACAAACTCTGGTACCCCCTCTACCTCAGCTTATAGTACTATCAAAAGCACTATGCCTTCCTATGTACCTTATGGATCGTTACCACCACATAATCCATACTTCCCATTTCCTGGTCCCCCACAACCCATAGCTCCCCCACATCCTCATGCGGGGGTAAATTTTGTTCAACCCTCTGCCATTTAGCAAGACCAAAATTTCGAACAGCTGAATACAGCCAATCCAACCCATCTGTCAAACAATGCCAAGAAGAAAGGATGGAACAGGAATAAAAACAACCCAGGTCTAGGTGGGAATCAACCCCCATAGCACCAATCCACTGAGGGCAACCAGAACCAAGGGAACCAAAACCCCCAAGGGGGAAATAATAATAAAAGCCAAGGGAGAAATAACAATAATGTTAAAACCATCTTCCCTTGTGCCCTTTGTGGTGAGTTCGGCCATTACACTCATCATTGCCCCCAAATCGTTGATTTCAAATGGTTGAAAGACTCTGATAGTCTTGCCCATTCTCCAACACTGCCTGCCCCTCAGCAGACACCACAAAAATACGTGCAACAACCCCCGCCTGCCGTGCTTCAGAATCCTATTCCACATCAAGGTGTGATAAACACCCAATAGGACCCACAACATCCTCCACCTCAGGTGGGACAATACCTCAACCCCAACAATCCAGCAGATCACACAATTCTCCTCACAAGTGAGGAAGAAATCCTTCTGCAAACATGTAATTGTCAGTATCATGCCCCCACTGAGTCTACTCCCATCCCTCCAGAGACAAACCCTACACCGAAGGGACCCCCGTTGGTGATTCCTTTCCCTTTCGCCGAACCACCGCTTCGCATCCCTCGCATCCCATTGCGCAAGAATGTCCACAACCCACAGGCTAGGGAAGCTCATAAATATAGTTTGGTAGACGAATTAGCGCAATCCCTAGCTTCCATGTCAGTATCGGAGGTCCTCCAGACTTGTCCTACTCAGCGGAAATCCCTACTTTCCACCTTGGGGGTAGTCGACCCCGCCGATACCCAACTCATTACCTTTGATCTTGACAGCGGAGAACCTCGCCTTCCCACCTTGATTGCTTTTCAAATACCAGTAAAAATATAGAACATCACAGTTCATCGGTGTATCATCGATGAACTTATACCCTCTACCATAACTTTACGAGCTTATGACGGGCAACCATCGTCTCCTGAAGGGATCTTCCAAAATGTCCCCATCGAACTAGGGGGCAAGACTATTCTCATTGACATCGAAGTTATCGACGCCCCACTCGATTATAATATCCTATTCAGTCATAGCTACATGTACGCTATGAAGGTTGTAGCATCTTCCGTCTTTCGAACAATGATGTTCCCTCACAATGGGAAGATCGTTACTATTGACCAAGTCTCACATTATGAGCCTAATCCATCTACCAACATCGATAACATTCTTCCTCTCATCCACACAAGCCATGATGCATACCCACTCGTCGAGATGGGTCCTGGGATTTTTAAAGATCCATCCTTGTTAGGAACGTACCATGGAGCACCACCACTCCTTCATCCTTCCAATCAAGTATGCCTCATATCATCTAAAGGAACTCACACAGAGGATACCCTTCCTCTTACATAGGCTTCTATCCTATCTGACATCCCACTCGTCGCAGAACTCCCCCCTCAAGAACCTCCTACACACTCGTTGACCCCACCAGTCCACGATTCCACCTCTCCCCAAGGACATATCCCAGTTTGGAAGACGGTTCCCCAAGCCATCACTCAAATTCCCTTATTTTACCCTCCACCAGGCATCGAAGCTTTTCAGGTAGCCGCAATGCTCACACTACCTAATATGGTGTTAGCAATCCCAGTTTGGTATTTACATCCACTAGAGATGGTCCCTCGACCATCCCTTCCCCCCAAAAAATAAGGAATCCCCATGACGATTCCCATTCTTACTCCAACCACACCCCCCCTCACTAACCCCCCTGCCATAGCTGGGGGCAGGAGAAAGAAGAAGGAGCCCACAACTCCACTTCCTCCATGCATCCCACCACCTTGTGCACTATGTGAGAAAGAGGGACACCAAACCAACAACTGCCCATCTCTACCAGAGTTATGGAATTTGATTCCACTCAATCACACTCCCCCAACACTCGACACTACAACCAACCCTGCCACTACCACCCCCCCTTCTAGTAGTAAAGGGTTGAGGACCAAATATGCTTGTGCTATATGTTCATAGTATGTCCATTATACCCACCATTTCCCAGCACTGCCACACTTTCGACAGACATTAGCCATAGTATGCCAGAACTTCCAAAGCAACCCCAGTCCTGCTACGTCCTCCTCAACGAATATCACTGACATCCGTTATGTCACCACTTCAGTCAATGAACGTATGAGATGCCCTTGCTCTCTCTGCGATTCATTAGCTCATTTTACATACTAGTGTCCTATGATCCTTGAATACAGGCAATGCCAATTGACCTTGCTTCAACGGCCTGTAGAGACGATAATTCACATTACCTCATCACTAGCAGATTGTCATGTCATTTCTCTTGAACTCGAGGCCCTCCCAACGCCTCCATGGTTCTTAAACGACTTATCTAAGGATTCACCCCCCAACCCCCCCAACTCTCCCACTCATTCCCCTATGGAAATTTTACACCCAACCACCACGGGTACCCCTCAGTATTTCAATATATGGTTTATGTCGAGTGAACCCTCACCATCTCCTAACATTGTTTCCCCTGCTTCTTCACTAGGGGGCAACCACACAAACACCATCACTGATATCACTCCTCATGACCCCTTGTATTCCCGACTCTTCCAAGGCGACGAGGAAATACTCGAAGAGTTAAACCACCCAGACCTCCCCTGGGATGTGCTACACCATCGTGCACTCTTCTCTCCACAGGAAGCCTCCATGCCTCCTAACCAAAACCCCATTTACGTGGTCGAAACCAAGGTTTTTATCCCATCAGGGACTATCAACTAGTTCAAAAATCCCATTCCTACCCTTTATTCTTTTGAAGAAGGCAACATGGCCAACATTTCCCCCACCATTAAAATCGACATTTCCACTAAACATGGCATCGTCGAAGAAATCACCATTGGAGCTTCTTGCACTCCTCAGGAAATCACCGCATATCAAGCCCTCTTCTAGGAATACAGGGATATTTTTTCCTGGTCATACATGGAAATGCTTGGCCTCGATCCCTCTATTGTCAAACATTGCATCGACACCTAGCCTGACATTACACCAGTTCACCAAAAACAATGACCGCTACACCCATCCAAAGCCACAACTATCAAAGCCAAAATTGACAAATTACATGCTGTCGGGTTCATTTACCCCATCGCTTATACCTCATGGGTTTCCAACCCTATACTCGTTAACAAAAAACAAGGCACTATCCGCGTTTGCACCAACTTTCGTGATCTCAATCACGCATGTCCCAAAGACAACTTTCCAACACCTTTCATCGATCAAATTATCGATGACCGCACCGGCCACGAGGCTCTCTCCTTTATGGATGGATTCTCTGGTTATAATCAAATTCAAATCCACCCAGGCGATCAGTATAAAACCGCATTCACTACCTCGTGGGGTACTTTTGCATATCGTGTCATGCCTTTCAGCTTAAAGAATGCCGATGCAACTTTCCAGTGGGCTATGACATACATCTTTCACGATCTGGCTCATATCATCCTTGCCTACTTGGACGACCTCACAGCTCGATCCAAGAAATGCACCCAGCATCTTGATGATTTACAAATCATCTTTCAATAGTGTCGTCAGTTCAACATCCACTTGAATCCTCTCAAGTGCATGTTCTGTGTCACCGCAGGGCACCTCCTCGGCTTTATTGTTTCCCAAAGTGGTATTACCGTGGACCCCCTCAAATTCCAAGCTATCACCAAAATTTTGCCTCCCCGGAATTTACGCCAACTTCAGAGCCTATAGGGAAAAGCTAAATTTCTTAGACGCTTTGTCCAAGACTACACCATATGTGCACACGGTTTCCTTCGTTTACTATGTCACAACATCCCTTTTCACTGGGACGCCCATGCCCAATAGTCATTTGACGATCTTAAAACCGCCCTCTCAAACGCACCTTTAATTAGTGCACTTGACTACAAGCGCAACTATATCCTCTACATATCAGCATCAGTTGTATCAGTAGCAGGAGTTCTCGTCCAGCTAGGCAATGACAATCGTGAGCATGTCATTTATTACGTTAGTAAAAACCTCTCAGGGCTACCCTTGAAATATAAACACAAAGAGAAACATTCTCTTGCAGTCGTCCTCGCAGTCCAGAAACTGCGCCACTACATTCTGCTTCGCACAACAAAGGTCGTAGCAGATTCCAACCCTATGCAGTACTTGCTCAGCTCTCGGTAATTTAATGGAAAATTTTCTCGATGGATCGTTATCCTTCAGGAGTACGACCTTGATTTCTCAACACCTAAGAGTAATAAGGCCCTCGTTCCCGTCGAACTTGTCACGGCCCTCCCCTCTGACACCACCAGTGCCCCCATCAACACCGACTTTCCCGATGAACATCTCTTTTACATCACTTTGGATGATCCTCGGTAACCACCTTTCACGAGATGATTGTCATCGTATTCGCCATCAGGCCCCTGCTATCTCCTCATTGGAGACATACTATACCGAAGGTGAGTCGACACCATTCTTCGTCAATGCCTGAATATTGACGAGGCCAATAGAGTCTTAAATGACTGCCATAACGGCACATGTGGGAGCCATCTTTCAGGCATATCCACTGCTCAAAATATTGTATGAGCCAGTTACTTTTGGCCTACCTTGTTTCATGATTGCATTCATGCCGTAAAACATTGTGAGCAATGTCAACTCTACGCCAATAAAGCCCGAGCTCCCCCCGCCCTTCTTCACCCTGTCATTACCGTTGTCCCTTTTTGTAAATGGGGCATTGACTTCATGAATTGTAATCCCCCCTCCAGCAATGGTCACAAATACATCATTTTCACCGTTGATTACTTCACCTAATGGGTAGAAGCTATGCCCACCTTCAACAACACTGCTGACACTGCAACATGTTTTTTCTTTAACCACGTCATAACCCACTTTGGAGTACCCCTCCAACTCGTTTCTGATCATGGGAAACACTTCGAGAATGAGATCTTCGTTGAACTCTCATCTAGGTTAGGATTCTCTCATGAGTTTGCCTCACCATATTACCCTTAGTCTAATGGACAGGTCGAAGCAGTTAACAAAGTCCTCAAGACCATGTTACAACGCACGGTTAATAAACATAAAACCAATTGGCATCATATGTTGTTTTCTGCGCTATGGGATTACTGAACGGCTGTGAAAACAACTACTGGTTTCACACCATTTCATTTAGTCCATGGGGTTGAGGCCACTCTTCCCATCGAGTGCGAAATTTCCACCTTACACACCGCAATTGAGCTATTACCCGACACTATTCCAATGGAGCAGTGCTTGCTGACCTTGGAGTCTCTAGATGAAGATCGTCGATCTTCCTTACAGAACAACGAGGCAGCTAAAAAATGATCCAAGGCTACCTTTGATCGCCATGTCAACCTTCGCTCATTTTGTGAAGGCGACCTCGTCCTGGCTTACGATATCGCTCATGATACCTTTGGCCATGACAAATTTGAGTCACTTTGGCATGGCCCATACATTATCCAACATTGCCTCACCAAAGGCACATACATCCTAGCCTCCCCTGAAGGCCTCTCTCTCAAAGAACCCGTCAATGGGTTGTATCTCAAGAAATTTTACGCTTAAACGTAGTCATTCTACTTTAGGTTATTTTCTTTTATAGCATTTTTAATCTTTTTTCCCTCCCTCATGTCTAAACTATCCTTTGTTCTATTGACAGATGCTTCCTCCACCATCCTACCACATCGGTTATGCCGACGGCGCCAGTCGTTGGACACAAAATCTCGCTTCAGCTGCTTGGGCTCTCTACACCCCCTCACATGAAATGCTCCATTCGAGCGACATATGTTTGGGTTCAGCAACCAACAACCAAGCCGAATACACCGCCTTCATTGGCCTCTTGGCCAATTCCCAACATCATCGTATCCATCACCTTAGCATCTTCATCGACTCGCAACTAGTCATACTCCAGCTCAATAATGTGTACCACGTCCGTGATCCTTACCTCTTTCGCAAATACCTGCAGGTTAGACTTTTATCTCGACATTTTGATTCCATTACATTTACACATATTCCAAGACAATTGAATCAAATTACGGATAACCTAGCTAATATTGTGTTAGACTGGCATATATCACATCAAGCTACCTCTACACATACATAGACATATAACACAAACTGTCATCACATATATAGGTTAGACATCATCAATACATTAAAAAAACACATGTAAACACCACATAGATCTCAAAAATGTATACTCATATATATATCAAAAGGTCCACCGTGTCATCCAACTGTTTACATACAAAAATACAACTATCCGCAGACCAATGAAGCACCTCGATACAAAATGGGATCACCAACCTATATACAAAAAATATATATACATCAATGCATAAGAGCACCACTCACGATGCCTCTAGAGCACCACTGCCTGCTCCTCCCTCAGGCGGTGGCGGCCCACCACCACCTACCCCAGGCGGTGGTGGTCCACCCCCTACCGGCCCCTCGTGCCCCAGCAACAGTCGTCCGGTCGTCATCACAGCAGCCACTGTTTCTCATCGTACTAAGGCCCGCCATGGCGGTGACACCCCCACACACTGCTCCAAGAATGCCTCATCCTGGATGCGAGACGATATGCCCTCAGGCACATACTGTAACACCGCCTCCAGATGACGATGTATGTCCTCATAATCCACTCCGACATTCATCAGAGAAGCGTGTGATGGCCCAGCACCAGGGTCATCAAATCGATGTCTCCTCACCGCCCTCTCTGGCTCAGCTAGTCGCATCGCGGCATCCTCACATCGACGTCTCTCTCCCCGCGGCTGTCTCTCCGGCTCCTGACGAGACGAAACTCTCTGCAACTCCACCTCGCACCCGTGAGGTGCCACATATACACATATATCATATACATAAGGCATGCTATCTCAAAAAACACAAAAACATACATATCAACATCATCAATCAACCTACCTCGGTGGTCAAACACCTCCCCTGGAGGTAGCACCATGTCTGGATCATCTCGGAAGTCAATCCTGGCATAGAGGTACCATAGTATCACCTGCAGCATCTGCCACCATACCTATGCTGCCTCTGCAGTGAAGAAGTGGCCGCCCTCGCCACCACCATGGTGAAGCAACACGGTCGACCACCGCCTCAACCGTGGCTCTCGCGCCCCCGACAGACCCAATAGAATCCTAGGGTGCAACATCGGCACCCTCTCCAAAAACCAAGCCACCAGGATGGATCCGAAGGCAAAATCCCCTGTATTTGTGGACCGACAGTGGTCCAGCTTCCCCACCATCCTCGAGTGCAACGTAAGCCCCCAGACAAAATGCTCACTGGCCAACACTCTCTCCATCACCCTCAGCTAGCCACCGCTGATCTGCTGCATCGCCAGTGAACCAAACACTCTCACAATCATTGTTTCTATGCAGTGATGTGCTAGGGAATCTATCGCCCCGATGCTCACCACTGAGCCAGACATATAGTTCATCCCCGAACAATATCTCCGACCCACCGTCACGAGTGGTGTATCCCTAGGAAGCATTGGCTCGGTTGGTAAGGGCGTTCCCCGAAATGGGAGCCTAGTCAAAAAACACACGTCCTCCACCGCAGTGAAGGGAATCTTCTCTCCTCGCACTATGAAGTAGTGCAGGTCCGGACTCCACATCCGGATAAGAAACTGTAGGAGATACTCTTGCGCTCGTATCAAGGGGTACTCAAAGAACTTCAGCAGCCCACAGGCTGCCAAAGTCGCACGTACGCCTGGCTCCTCAATAGCCACAGCGTCTCGCAGCTGGGACCAATCCCACTCTCGCCAACCAGCTGACATCGTGCACACAACTCACCTGTACAACACAAATCGTCCTAAGTAACCCATATGGACAATCAAAAACATCAAAAAGACACATTTTATACCTGTCAATCTTGCCTCCACGACGTGGTTTTTTCACCCACAGGCGTGAACACATGTGCGCTTGTCCACCCGACAGGCACGCACATATGCGCACCTGTTCACTACACATGCGCGCATGAGTGCGCACCTGTTCACTACACATGCGCACTCTCAGGCGCGCCTGTTCACTCTACAGGCGCGCACACGTGTGCGCCTGTTCAACCAACATGTGCGTCCATCATGTGCGCCCTTAATTCCCTTAACCACGTTCCCATGTGTGTTTATCCGGTGGATAGGCGCGCACATGTGCACGCCTATTACCGGATCATCCGCGCATGTGGGGCCCATACCCCCTAAACACCTCTGTACGACCCTCCGTACAACCCCTGCCCAAAAAATGAAATCCTAATTCTATGCGGGATGATCATACCACTAACCTGATACTGGCGGGTCCTCAATCGGATGCCTCGTCCTCCACGAATCTCACAATCTCCTCTGGATGCTTCTCGTCCAATCACTATAGCAGCAAGTACAAATGAGGTGGCAATGTGGGCCCTACAACTATATATAAGCCTTTTTGCCAAACTTCCACTCACCATTCTGGGAGCCCACGGTGTCCATTTCTCGATCCATCTTCAGCCACGGGATCAACATCCCATCATCTACATCACAACAGTCCCTGGGCCTCTTTTCATCCTGAGCCCCCGGGGTGCCATTTTTTCATACCCTGATCATGTACGCATGCGCATATTCACACTTATCAAATACATGCTCATATCTTTGATTCTCTTCAGATATTGTTCACATCGGGTATTTGGTTTTCATGTGTGCAGGTACTTGCTCATCATACATCGGCACAACCCCTTCAGGTATATACTCAACACTGGCATGTAGTCTTTCTCTCTGTATCACACTTACATTTCCAGTCACACCCTATGACATTTGCCTCTAGGATCCCCATTCCTGGCTTTGCAGTACCCACACCTCCATTTTCATCTTTGGTACTGTCACCCGGTAGCATTCTTACCCACATGAGTTGTCCCATTCATAGCACCTTTTGGCACTTCTGACACTCATGTTGTTTTTCAAAACCCTTTAGGGATGGGAGTCCCGATAGTTTTACATCATGACGCGAATCAACCACATACTCCTTCTCCTCATTTTGCTAGCTTTCCCAATGGACTCCCAGATTATCTCACCACAGTTCTATGGTCGGGCTGCACATCCGCTGTAGCATGAACCCTCCATTTCATCCACAATCCGTCTACCCATCTACAAATCTTCCTTCATTTCACCTACCTCATACAGAAACCCACCCATGGGCCCCCCACCCTTCATCAATTCTCCGAGCAAATTATGCCATACCCGGGCCCACCATATCACACTGGGGCACCCGTTTCTGTATTTGTACACTTCCCCCCAATTATTCATTATTTATTGTACAAACTCCTTTATTTTTAGTCGTTACATTACCTTTTTGTCGTCACCTTTGGGTGACCTACTTCCCTTTTTTTGGCCAACCGCAACCCATGTCACCCTTGGTTGGAGCACTACCTATCATCCACCTCTACCGGCATCATCCATATCTTTATAGTACCCCACAGGCCACTTACCTCTGCCCTCTGAATTTGTTCACCTTGTCCCGCCTTTGGCACAACTTATCCCCGGTCTTGTCGTCCCCCTGACACTTGACCTCATTGAACGGTTGCGGCCACTTTTTATCTCACACATACTCCACCCAAGGGCAGTATTGAGTCTTCCCACATCTTAACTTTGTCCATGTACCTCCTCCATTTCCTCACCTCACCAAGTAGATTTCACAAAGCCATTTTCTTTTGGGAGTCGCGTCCCCCTTTTTGTCGACATCAACACAGTTTTCCAGAAGGGCGACAGTATCTTGATTCTCATTATCCACTCAATGAGAGATCTCGAATGACACAGGGTGAAATACCATTGCCCCCTGCTGTTGTTGACCCCTATAACATTCGACGCCAACACTTTCTCATGTTACAGTGGGTCTTACTTTGTGACTATTGCAGTTAGTTATTTCATTTGCCGAAGACTTCTACCCTGGCTGGGCTATCAATGCCCACATAATCGGTGATACTTATTACCGCAATCACTGCCTACTATTCAGAGTATGTTCATTTGCAGAATTGTCTTCTGCCTTTATCACGACCGCCCCCGATGGAGCTGTAGTTTTCTACACCAACACTTCAATCATATTTTTTCGGAGTTACATGACACGAGCATGGGGCATGCCTGCCTCGTTTGTACATAGTTTTCTATTTTACACACCTCATGGAAGGTCGGGTCCTACTGGTTCCTTTTTCCCTCCAATGGATCGCTCTGGACGATCCCACTATTTCTCTCTCTTACAACAACATTCTCAGTAGAAGAAACATTGATGGATTTCAGCTATACGTATGCTCCTAACCTCATCCATCAGGGGGCATCTGTTATCACTGAAATTTCATCTGCACATGGTTATAAGAGCTCATCATAGTCAAACAGTGATGAAGTCATCCATGGAACTAAATTAATACCAAAGAATTCATAAAAGGGTCAAAAACTATACAAAGTAGTGAAAAATTGAAAGAGCACTATGCAGACATTGGGCACGTGCGCACATGCTTGGAACAGGAACGCAGAAATCGCGCACATGCGCACGATGCGTGACTTTTATCGCAAAAATCCGTGCACCTGCTAAACGGTGCATTTATGAGAGTGGTCGGCCTCCCACCCACTTATGGTTTAGCTCCCAAGCCGATTTGACCCTCAAATCTGGACTGGATTCGACTGGATGGCTGGTCAAAGAGCTAGAAATGCCCTAATTAGCCTCTCTTCACACTACAAAGTAGTTAAACGATAGCTCAAAGGAATGCTATAAAAAGGCCATGGATGCACCTCATTTTTCAAAGAATTCAAAGTAATGTTATGCTACCTCTATTCTCTTGAGGTCTCCATCCTTGTCAAGAGCATATTTGCACCATTGCATTGGACAATCCATCTCACCCATTGAGTGGATTTGTAAAGAGTTCTTTCATCATTTTCCATTTTTTCTTTGTTGTAAGAAGAGCTAGCTAGTGGGGGTCCAAGAGCCCTCCCTTGGAGGAAGAAGGGACTCATAGTCCCCTTTCTTCTTGGTGTATTGTTTCACTAATAGATCAGCCTCAACATTGGTGACATGGGTCTTATGGTTATTTTTGTTTCTATGTCCCTATGCTCATGAATTTAGTTGTTATTGCATTTCTTAGTTTAATTCTTAATTGTAGTCTTTTATTTCTTTCCCTAACTCTTTTCCTTCCAGCTGTCTTGCTCAGTAGACCCAACTGAGCTTGCAAGCACCTCTATTTTGATCACTAAGGTGACGAAAGAGGCGCAACAATGGGGATAAAATCCCACTAGATGGATGTCGAGACCCCAGTAGGGGGCATAGATAGAGCAGAGGATTACATCAGAGAGAGAGGAGGATGTTTCACTAGGGTAAATTTGGAAGGCCTAGACCCAGGTTTTTTTTTCTCTTTCCATCATGATGTAGGCCTTGGAATTCCCATGACATCACCCAGGTCAACGATGATGTCATCCAACATTTTGGGAGATTTTGGAGGCAATTGTGTGCCAAGTGGCAGGTGTGGCGAGATCCTAAGGCCCAAGAAGGCCTAACGTTTTTCTCCAGGAGGCCAATGTTGCCCAAAAAGGGCCTAAATTCACCCTAAATGGGCATGGTGTCACCTTGGCAGCTTGATTTAGTGTTTTAATTGTAACATTTAATGTAAAACTATATTTTTGATGTAAACTGGCCATGTCAGCCTTTTTGACCTAAAATGTAATTAAAGGTCAATGATATTGTATAAATAGAGAGTTAAAACTCTCATTTTTTCATCATATTTCACTCACACTTGTGTGAGGTCTGAATTTTTTTCCCTAATTAGGGTTTATTGACTGAAACTTTGTGCGCACTTATTGAAGGAAGGCTATTTTTCGTGTTTTTGGTCATTTTCTTGGTGGAAAGTCTACAACTAGGTGATGTGCTAGATTATGCTTGGTGAATGTAAGTAACATTATGGAATTCTTCTTTCTTTTGAATGGATATAGTATCTTTACTTTTCATTTTGATAAAACTTATGAAATTTCTAGCCTAATCCCTAGGAAATCAAGCACATGTTATTGTCCTTGTTTTAATTTTCTATCCATATACTAGATTGTGCCAAGAAGCCGATTTTCCTTGAAGCTTTGTTATAGGCCTTGCCATTGCAACACCCTAGCCATTTTTGCTTCATCCTTGATTTAGAGAGGGAGGAAATCTACTAAGGCCTAGGCTTACCTACACCTTAGTAGCTAGTTTCCCCTTAGGGTTTGATAATTGGAACCTTGGGTTACCAACACTCCAATCCATCAAACTCTCTTGTCTTTAACTCTTGCATTATCATTTATTGTTAACATTTGTTTCTGCTCTTTTGACTCCATTTTACCTAAGAAATAACTAGTCTAAGACCTCCTTTGAGTATTTTGATCAAAACAACTATCAAAACCTACACCTTAAGCAATTTACTAACTACTTCTAACACTAAAATAGCCTAGCTTACTGACTTTGTTGTTGTTGTTACTAAAGTAATCTACAGCCATATATTTCATCATTAAAATAATCTAAAAGCAAGTGTTAGAGATGATTTTACATTGCCTTCTTTCCTTCTGACAAAAACTAGCATTTTGCCAATTTTATGTTATCATTTTTGGTCATTATTGAAGCTTTATTGGGGCATAATTGTGAAGCTATTTCTATATATATTTGCTGCTATAAATTTTTGTTTACTTCATATTCATATCATCCATTTTCTTTATTTAACAAAGTCTGAGGTTTTATGAAGTACTAACGGCAAGTGAACTTGAAAATATATAGTTGTGTTGTTGCTTTGTTCCGGGCAGGTACACTTTTGATTTTTTATCTCTTTATTGGTTATAAAACTGGACTTTATGATTGGTGGTGACTTGTGAGAGGGGATATTTATCTATCCATTTTGACCTTTCCTTCTAAAATCCCCAGGTCACCGAGGACGTCTCCCTTGGGCCTACCACCCTAAATAGAAAGAGACATCCTATTGAGGTGACAATGATAGGATTAGTCTCCAGTTACACTAATTTGATCCTCCTTAAACCTTTCCTATTATCAAAGTAAAAATTGTGCACAAACAAGGACTTCATGAGGAATTAATTAAATGTAATTTTTAAATAAGAAACTTGTACGAGCATTTCTAAAAGGGAGAAACCCTAAATACTCAAGTAGTTATAACATCTCATCTTAAAAAAAGAAGAGAGGCTTCATCAAAGGTTCCAAGAATCATAACTGTCAAAGGGGTAGGGTAGAATATCACAGGAAGAAGAAAGCATAGCCATGAATGTACAACCAAGCTTCTGATCAAACGAAATAAATCTCCATATTCTCGACTCTTTTTCTTCTTCTACACCATTCCTCATAGCTTTATGCTTGAATCTCTGAGTTGCGCACAAGGATAAGTTCTTGAGTGTTCTTCTACAAAATTTTCTTGTATGATCATGGGGTATTTACAATCATATACATGATTGTCAAAGATTTTGTAATGAAGAAATTTTTTCATGAATAAACTCCACAAAGAAATGCTTTTGGGTTGATCTTGATTTTATATTGTAACTTTGAGTTTTAAGTATGATATATTTGGGATTGACCTATCAAATTCTCTTTTGATCTTGATAGCGGTACTCTTTTAAAATTATTTGAGATGATCAAATTATTATCACCTATTTTTCATGAAGATGACATGGATGTATTTATATATGATTAAGAATATTGTGTGTGTGATGTTGATCCCAAATAAATTATGATGTTGGAGCCCTCTTTCAATCTTTTCAAATGTTTAAATACTTCTTGTTGCATACAAATATCATATTAGGTTATTGAAGAACCATTTTATTTCATAATCTCAAGAAATAAAGATTTAGGGTTTTCTTCATAGCACTCTCCTAATCCAAGATATTCAAGATATATCTTTTAGCCAAAGTGGAGTACCACCTCTTTAAAAACTCAGGGGGATTCATATCCTCGTGAGGTTGTTGTTTTAGTCCCGACGAATTCAAGCGTCAACATTTTTCCATGCTAAATGTTCCAAATTCTCCTAAGGATTCTGAAATAAGGACCTTGTGTTAAGGGAATCAAATTGATGTGGACTCTTTACCTTTTTTGTTATTGTAATCTAGTATTCCTTCTACCTCATATAGGGAAAGTATAGCTACAAGTAACCAGAAGTATAAAAGGAATAGAAAGAGTAATAATAATAAGAAGAAAAGACAATGGGAAAAGTCACTAACTTCTAGAAGTCATGTTGGAGATGTGCAACAAAAAACTACAAGTCATGTTGGAGGAAATGATACAATCACTCCAAGTCATACTGGAGGTAGGAAACTAGACAATGTGAGTCATGCTAGGGTAAATAAATCGATCAATGAAAGTCATGTTGGGAGTAATAATCAAACCCATGCAACTCATGTTGGAGACAAGTCACTAACCACTACAAGTCATGTTGGGGCCAAGCAACCAACCAGTAAAAGTCACATTGGGAGAAAGAATCCAATCACTTCAATTCATATTGTTGACTTGAATCTAGTCACTACAAGTCATATTGGTGATAAGAAACCAAAAACTATGAGTCATTCTTGGGGAAAATCACTAGCCAATGAAAGTCATTCTAGGGGCATTCTTATTGTTGAGACATATATATGAATAATATGGAAGCATAAGTTCCCTCTTAAAATTTTAAAGGTATATCAAAATACTCATTTGTGCCCTTCTATTTCATAGGTACAAAGGGTGTGGTCCCTATCTCAAGGCCCTTCTTATTCTAAAAAACCTCTGGTTTCCCAAAAACGTATTCAATGAGTGGTTGATGAAGTGGTTGAGCTATGGTAACATTTTTCCAATAACACTCTTATTTCGGCGACTGATGTGTCTATTAGCCATGTTTTTTCATTTCTAGTTCAAAAACTTTTGAACAAGGGGGGATTCCACTCACTTTGAGCATGCTCCCTCCAAGTTCGAGGATGTTTTTCTTTGATTGAAATAATATAGTTGAGCCTTTCCTTCCTTCTTCTACACATTTCCAGATAAGGTTTGAAGAAAAACATTTTCTAATATATAGTAGATGAAGGAGCCTTCATTAGTCATTGTTCGACTCCCGTGGAGTCCAACTTTTTTTTTCCCACCAATAAACCGACCAATGGAGGGGTGCCACATGGTTGCCCAAGACTAGGCCATGTGGCACCATGCTATTTGCCAATTAAAATGTCGCGTGTCCAAATACCATTCATCCACCTATCATACCTAGTCAGTGCCACTGGACCTTCCATGTTAGCCAATTTCCATGTGTCATATGACTGTATGGACCTTTCCACATCATCCCGTGCCATGTGTCGCCCTTGCAATGGTTCCACGTGTCACAATCTGACTTGCCCACCTCTGCACCTGCCCATGTTAGCACGTATCCACGTCAACTTTCCAACTCACTACCACATCATTGTATGACCGTACGATCTATACAGTTAGCTACGACATTAGGCACACTGTATGAACTGTACAGATTGTACAACCAACAAAATTTTGCCTGTTTGGAAAAACGAACAGATCGCAATATCTTTCGCATACAACATCTTTTTGAGCTCGTTCAAGTTGAGTTGGGTTGATATCAACGAGGCCTACGTACACGTCCATTTTGAATCCATTATGAGCACTTTTATTTTTAGGCCTTCCTGGACCCATTTTTGTTCCTGGATCCATTCTGGATTACACCTCCCCACTAAATACCTTTTGGTCCTCCAAAAGGATACTATCCAGTCATTAAGTGCGGGATAAGCCACCCAACTTGTTCTTTGTCTTTAAACTTTGTCCTGTGCACCTGTCTCATCATGATCAATTGCAAAACAACCATGAAAAATGACAACATATTGTTAGCCACTTGTACTTTGTCACATCCTAATGAAGCCAGTATCATCCATGTTGACAACATTACTAATGATAACATAAAAAATATGACTACAAATGAGCTAATATGTTTGTAATACTTCCACCACATTAGCTTATCTTGAAGAAAAGTATGATTGAACTTCCATTCTACAATTATCTCATGTTCTTGCTTAAGATCAATTACTTGACTTGGGACAATTATAGGTGTTTTTATTGCATGAGATGCCTTTCTTAATTGTTCCATTGTTTGAAGAGATTGATCTTCTTTTAAATGATGAGCATGTACAACATATTCCTTGACTGCTTTGATTAAGTGATATTGATTTTCTTCCCTGTAGAAGATTTCTTTGTGATCATACAAATAAGGATTGCCTAAGACCATCCCACATTCATTAAGTGGCACCACATCACATGTTACCTCATCCAAAAACTTAGATGAAATTGCAAATTTTTATGTCCAATTTATGGTTGTTGCTTATCCATTTAAGTGAGTAAGTCTTATGATGCATCTGAGTGTTTAATCCCAATTGTTTAACCACTTCCTCTGAAATCAAGTTAGATTGAGATCCACTATCTATCAATGTATCAACCTTAGTGTGCCTCATAATGAACCTTAAGTGAAGCAATTTACTTCCAAAATAAAATCCATTGCCAATTTTACCTGTCAAACCAACCGTTGAAATTTTAGATTCATCCCATGAATCAGATCCCAAGTCTATTGGTTGTGTTGTTGCTGCAACTGTTTTCCTCCCTTTCCTCTCTTTGAACCACTTGGGTCTCTTCTCAGGATGCAATTGCCAACAATGGTCCTCATCATGCCCCTCTTTCTTGTAATGCTTGCAGAGAGCTTCTCTTCCTTTCTCACCACTGGATTTTCCTTCTTGCCATTCCACTTCCTTTTGTCCTCTTTTCTCGAAGACGATTCCCTTGATACACCAACTCCTATTTTCCATGCCTCAATGTATGTTGCTTGAACATAAACCTCATCAACATTAGTAGGTCCAAACATAAATACAGTGTTACGAATATGTGCAGGTAAACCTCCTATATACTTCATAAGAGTTTCTTGTGTATGTAAAGGAATATCTAACATCAATGCCATCTTACAAAAGTCATCTATGTATTCTTGCACTGTTTTTCCCTTTCTTACTTTAATACTTTGCCATTCAATTAAAGCCTTCTCTTTATAACCCAAAGGATAAAATTGCTTTCTAAGTGAATAAATAAAAAATTTCCATGATGGAAATACATTACCCATTTGTTGCATGTCATTTTGCAACTTGCTTTGGCACCAGATGAGTGATGTGCCTGCAAGTTGAAGCGATGCCAATTTGATTTGAGTTGCCTCATCCTTGATTTGTTTCACACTGCAATAAACTTCCATCTGTCTAACCCAATTATCAAGACTCTCTAAATTTACTTCACCATCATACATGGGTAATTCAAATTTCACATCAAGCTTAAGTAAAGGCATTTCTTGTTTATGTTTATGGGAATGTTTTCTTGTGGTAGATTTAGAACATGAACTTGAAGAAGAAGAAGTTGATGGAGAAGAAGGAGGTGAAGGAGGAATTTGAGGAGGATCCTCTCCTTATTCACTTTTTACCTTTGAAGATTCACCTAGAACCAGTCTCTTCCATTCCAAGTAATCCTCATATAGAACCTTTGTCATCTCCAACATGGCGAAGAAAGTCTTTCGAAACTCTTTCTCCTCATGAGAAAGTCCCTCTTCCAATGCCATATTCTCACTTTGAGAAGTTCTTTTTCTTAATCCAATCTCATGATTCTCTTCAACAATATCGCCTTCACCATGATTCAACCTTTCCCTGGTAATCATGCAAACTCAAAAAACTAACCGTCAACTAGCTCTGATACCACTTGATCCAAAAAGATCTTTTAAAGATAATGGTTGATTTTTAAAGCATGAGTTAAATAACCATTTAGGAAACTGATAAAAAGGAGAAAAATTAATGATGAAACATAACAGCCATTAAACATATACATATCTAGAAATGAGAATAATAAACAACAAACCATAAACAAAGAAGTTGATAACGGAGTTTGGCAATCTCGCCTACGTCTCCGGGCCTTTATGTCAGTGGGTGAGGCTTTCTTATTTTTGTTCAAATCTTCAAAAGTACATCATAAAAGTGCCAAATTGTTTACAAACTGATCTAGTTGTGTTCTAAAAGATCTCAAGAACCCATCAAAACTTACGGAATTGAAAACGGATTAACGAAGCTCCCAGAAATGACTCTCAAAGTTGCTCTCCTCAATAGCTTCCCTGCATAAAAATGGCTTTGGCTCTTCAATTCTTCAGCATTTTCCTGTTTTGAACCTCCTCTTGGCTTCAAGAACCTCTGGTTTATATATACTTGAAGTAATTAACAAACTCTCAACTTCCCCCCAAGATCTGGCCTCAAAAGGGCCAAAGATCCTCTAAAAATGACCAAAATCCCCTCAAACAAGCTTAAAATCAATTAAAAATCATATAATAACGTTTAAAAACCCATAATTGGAAAAATGCAGTATGCAACCCCCTTCCTCTACACTCCTGGGCATATGGGGTGCTGCCATATGGCCTTGGGCTAAGACTTGGCATGCTAGCCCCCTCCGGAATAGGCTCTAGTCCTATGGCTACAACCCATGTGGCCAAGCACTATACCTCCACGCACCAAACTATTAGATTAGCCCTGGACCCTGGTCAAGCACCTCTGTCGGTGAGCTAGCCCAAACGACCGAGCGTTAACCCCACTCATCTAAACCAAGCGATGAACCAACAGTTATATGGCACAGTCATATGCATAAATTGCGTTGAGGGCTGGGCCAAATGAAAGTCTGCGCCAAAGCAATAACCGGTGGACATATGTAATGGTTATATGGAGTGTTGCACCGGGGGCTGGGGATTACTCCGCCGTTTGATTACACATTGCAACTTAAATAAATTTAAACATATTAAATTGGTAAGCAACACATGTGGGCGGGCTGGTAGCCCATCCTTTCCAAGTCACTCGCCCGGACCGAAGGTCACAGGTTCGACTTTCGTGGAGTCCAAAACAATTTTTCCCACTAATAAACTGACCAATGGAGGGGTTCCATGTGGCATCCCAAGACTGGGCCATGTGGCACCATGCTATTCGCCAATTAAAATGTTGTGTGTCCAAATACCATTCATCCACCTATCATACCCAGTCAATGCCACTATACCTACCACGTTAACCAACTTCCACGTGTCGTACAACTGTATGGACCTTGCCACATCAACCCATGCCACGTGTCACCCTTGTAGTGGTGCCACATGTCATAATCTGAATCATCCACCTGTGCACCTGCCCACATCAGCACCTGTCCACATCAACTTTCCAACTCACTGCCACATCACTGTATGACCGTACGACCTGTACAATCAGCTACCACATCAGCACTGTACGGACTGTATAGTCAGCAAATTTTTTCTTGTGATATATTTCATATACGATGTCCGTTTGAGCCCATTCAAGTTGCGTTGGGTTCGTATCGATCAGACCTACACACAGGTCCGTTTTGAAGCCATTCTGGGAACTTTGATGTTTAGGCCTTCTTGGACTCATTTTGGTTCCTGGATCAATTCTGGATCATTAACGTTCTTCCTTTTCTTCACTCTCAGAACTCTATCTCCTGTGTTATTTCAAATGTGTCATCTCTTATGAGCTTCGATTAATGTTCTTCCTTGTGAGCTTTGTATTTATACTAGATTCTTCTGCACCCTGTTGACATCAATGAAAATATCGTACCACTATGTCCAACAATTTCTATGCCCATGAATTTAGACAAATATTCCCTGAAGAATTGAAATAAGAATGAAACAAACATACAGGAGAATAGTTTGCAATACAAAGTACATTCTTACACAACCTAAGTGATGATAAAAACACAAAGGAATAGTCCACAATACGTCCAACACGAGAATCAGAGTTCTTCAGAAAATAACTTAGCCAAACAATCTTATCTTCATTAAAAGTTTCAATAGTAGTACATGAAAGCTCAAAGAGCCAAAATCCCTTTCCTTGGATACAATCCTCGTATTTATTGATATTCAACTTAACTCTTGGCCTTCCGCCTTCCCCCCATGACGTTTCATTTACAAACTTTTTTTCCTATCCTCTCTGTAATGATGAGAGAACAATGATAACAATAATGTTTATAATTTAATGTATTATGTGTAGTTACATTTCAAATTTTTCTTTTAGTGTTGGTGGGCCATCATAAATTTTGTCTATATTTCACCTCACCCATCATGCTGACTGATCTGGACATTGGGAAACTCATCCCCCTCCAAGTTTGATATTTGACCATCATGGGATTCAAAATTCTTCTTCGACTATTTGAGTATGATTCCCTTTCATTTCTCCTCTACTGTTGTGACAATTGTTGTTGTTGTTGTTAACTTTTAGAGTAGCTAGTAAGTTTCTTTTCAATTTACTAGATAACAATAACATATGTAGGATCATTGAGAGAAACACGATCACAATATACACAATATTTATCCTAGGAAACCCTCATGGGGGAGAAAACCCAACAAAAAATTCCTTAATATAGATTGCCAATACAATGCCAAGATAAAAGACCAAACACTAGAGAATAACCAAGACTGAGCAATGCACCTCTCTCTCTTCTTTCTTCTCCCAACTACAACTATCTCTAAACTTGCACACTTTTTGAGTGACTTGAGTGAATGAGCTAATGAGGCACCTTCCACTCTTATTTATACTAGCTGGAAGGCGCTAGGGTGGTGTCTCTTCATTGGGTAGGGACGACCTCTTCACTTAGTGGCTAAAACCACTTTAATTAGGCATGGGGGCCGACTTCTTAATTAACAACAAATAATTAGGGTTTGACCAATCCACAAAAGGGGATTTGGTCTAATACAAAGTCTGACATGATCAATCCACAAAAGGGGATTGATTTGTAAGATAATAGCTCAATAATAAGTTGAATATTCTTTGTAGTTACAATATTTCAACACTCCCCCTTAACTATAAGGGTATTCTACAACATCATCATGAGAGAGAGGGAAGCAACATCATCATCGTCTTGAACACAAACTTGAATATCTATAAATTATCAGAAGTTTTTTTCATCATCAATAATAACATCATTCTCAGTATGGAGTTGGAATGACATCATCATCATTGTTCACAGTATGAAGCTAGAACTTGAAACATCAACATCAGTTAGCATAAGAGAAATAACAACATCATCAACATCAACAACAACAACAAGAGGCTAGAGCAACACCATCACAACACGAGGCTAGAGAAACATCATCATCACAACATGAGGGACGGAGAAACAACATCATCAGAACATGAAGGCTGGAGCAACATCATCATCATCATCAGGGGGAAAAATAATGAGGTAGGTGTAACAACATTTTGTGGTACTCTGACAGTCCCTAGGGAGCTGCCTATGAATCATGATATGCCCTAGGATATAAAATCCTAATAGAGCTACCACGTGGTACTCTGACAAACCATCCTTACCGGACCTTTGGGATCTACCCAGGAATCATAAGATCCCATAAGATTATAAAAATTCTAATGGATCTACCACTATTGACCACAATTAGCATATACATGCACAAGTACTCTGACAAACTATCCTTACTGGACCTTTGGGATCTGTCCAGGGATGATCAGTCCCCTAGGATATAGAATCCTAACTGAGCTACCCATTGATGGTCAGGATACCATAGTATCATCAACATCACTCCCCCTTTTGAGGGAGGTCCCTTTGGACTATACCAAGCTTGTCTCGAAAGTTCTCAAACTTTACATGAGACAGAGGCTTGGTCAACACATCTGGAGCCTGCTCATCTATTCCAACATATTGGAGATTTATGGCTCCCCTCTACACCATATCACGAATGTAGTGATACCGAATTTCCATGTGCTTCGACTTGTCATGAAACACATGGTTCTATGTCATCTTTAAGAAACTCTGGTTGTCACATAGAATCATGGTTGCTTCCATCTCCAGATCAAATAGACCTGTCAATGACTTTTGAAGCTAAATGGCTTCACAAATGGCGGAACATGCAACAATGTATTCCACTTCTGCTGTGCTGAGAGAAATACTAGATTGATTCCTACTCTGCCATGAAGTCATGGCTAACCCCGAAATGAAACAACATTATGAAGTTCTCTTTCTGTCAGAAACACTTCCAACCCAATCTGACTCGATATAACCAATCAGTCTGAAGTCCTGATTTCCATTATAATAGAGACCAAAGTCCAACGTACCCTTAAGGTATCTCATCACATGTTTTGTAGCAACAAGGTGAACACATCTGGGCTCTACTAGATACTGACTCAAGGTGTTCACAACAAAACATATATCTGGCCTGATATTCATCAGATACATCAACGATCCAATGATCTGTCTGTATCAACCGAGAAATTCAACTTTGTTTCCATGGGTGTGTTCATGGATTTACACTCCAACATATAAAACCTCTTCAGTATTTCAATTGTATACTTCCCTTGGTTAAGGAAGATCTTCTCTAGGCTCTGCCAAACCTCAAGACCTAAGAAATAATGCATTAGGCCTAGGTTTTTCATCTCAAACTCTACAACAAGCTTCTTCTTACAATCAATGATGAGGTTTTCTTCTCTAGTTAAGAATAAGTCATCTACATACAACAACAATATAACTGACTCATCATTCACAAACCTTGAAGTAAAGGTTAGAATCAATTTTACTCTTGGTAAATCCCAAGCTCGTCAGAAAACTATCAATTCTTCCATACCAAGCTCTAGGATCTTGCTTCAATCCGTATAGAGCCTTCTTCAACATGTAGACATGAGTCTTTCTATCTTCAACTTCAAACCCTTGAGGTTTTTCTATATACACTTTTTCTTCAATAAAACCATTTAAGAAGGTTGTTTTCACATCCATCTGGTGTAACTTCCACTTCATCTTAGTTGTAAGGGATAAGATGGTTTTGATAGAAGTGTATCTGACTACATGAGAAAACGTCTCTTCATAGTCAATGCCTTCCTTTTGAGAAAACCCACGAGCTACAAACCTTGCTTTGTGTTTTTCAATACTTCCATCAACAACATGTTTTATCTTGTATAACCATTTGGAAGATACCACATATTTTCTCTTTGGTCTGGGAACTATTTCCCATACATCATTCTTTAGAATGGATTGGTATTCTTCTATCATGGCATCTTCCCATTCTTTCTTCTGAATGGATTCTTCAAAGAAAGTAGGCTCTTTCTCTATGAGATCACACATCAAAGCCATATAACTAGACAATGACTTAGGTTTCTTGACCTGCCTCATGGTTCCTTCTGGGGCACCATACTTCTCTCCATCTTGAATAAGTTCCCTCCCCCAAGATGTATTTATCTTGTGAGAGATCGTCATCTAGGGAGATTCTTGAGATTCTATCATATCATTATCTTCTTGAATCTCATCATCAGGGGAAGTTGTGACTTCCCTCACTGGTTTTGTAACTCTTTGAGCTACAGGTTCTTCTTCATATACTTCTTCAAGCTGGAATCTCCTTGATTTCTTGAGTGCTACATCTTCAGCAAAGGTTACATCTCTGCTAATATCAATATTATGGTAACCTGTTATATAAATTTTGAATACCTTTGAGACCTCACAGTATCCAACAAATATTCCCTTCTTTCCTGAAGGGTCCATCTTGGTTCTCTTCTCTTTCAGAATGTGTACACACACTAAAAATCCAAATATCTTGAGATGGATTATGTTAACACCGGAAGTCACCTCCCAATTGCAGAGGAGGTAAGCCCAGTACCCATCATATTTATATCACTATGAATGGATTTAAAGAGGTCAGGTGGGTGCAGACTCAAGATAATATCGTTTTAACTCAGAAAACTAGGCTAGAAATGCACAGGGAAGTGAGGGCCACAACTAAATTCATTCAATGAATTGAGTTTAAGTGTCAGAAGAGGGAAGACTTGGTGAGGAGGATGTAATATAGGTTTTCTATGGACATCATGTCTTGCAACAACCTAAGGAGGAAAAACTCAGAAAACAAGATCCTCTTGGATTCAAAGCTTCAAGCACTGGAATATGTTCAAGCAACATAGTCACAGCAGCAGAATAATCAAACCTACATTATCCTGCAACTACCACAACTTGACTGGATCTTCCATGACCGAGCTATCTAGTGTAATAAAGAAAATACAACATAGGAAACCGAGTAAAACTGACTGTGATACTGCTATAATCAAACCTACACTATAACAACATAACAATCCTTGGTTGGAT
>ML827956.1:36059-50462 GCA_009831015.1 Picea engelmannii
GTTTTAGCTAATCTCAATAGAGTAGGAAGTTTTTGTACTTTTGTTTGTCTTGCAAGACCTACCAAGGAGCTCAAGATCGAGGCTCATCCTGGACCTTGCAGGAACAAACGACGTTCATAAGGTACACACCTTCCTCCTTATCTTTTGTTCATCAACTTGATTAGATCTAAAAGGAATTCAGTGTCCATGTTAAGCACCTTTTGTCTTAGAGTTAAGGGTCTAGCTCTCAAGAGGAGGTCTACCTGTCGGTAGGGAGATTTTCCTACAACAGATAGAAAAAGCACTAGTGGAGGTGCATTCTTCCTTGGAAGTTGTTTAGTATCATGGCTCATAAAGAAATAGACTTCCATTTCCCTCTCTACAATTGAAGTAGAGTATATAGTTGCAGCATCCTGTTGTATGCAAGTATTGTGGATAAAGACCAATCTCAAGGATATTCAAGTTCCTTGTGATCAACCCATTTCTATCATGTGCAACTATACATGTGTTATTGATCTCTCTAAAAATATTGTTCAACACTCTAAAACTAAGCATATACCCATCAAGTATCACTTTCTTAAAGAATGGGATCAGGATCATGTGGTTAAATTATAATATGTTCCTTCTAGAGAGCAGATCGCATATCTTTACCAATACATTTCCTAGAGACTCCTTTGAGTACCTCGAAGAGAATTTGGGAGTCCTTCCCACTCCTCATTAAGGCGCATAACCTTCATGACAGGTTGGAGGTTGTTTAAAGAATTGTCCAGCCTCAGGGGGAGCAGCGCAAGAAATTGAGTAGCAGGAAATACAACATTCAGATAGGAGGAGTTACTCTCAGGATGTGCACAATATGTAGGGTAGATCCCTTTTCCATTGATGTCAAAAGGGGAGAAACATAGAGTTGTGACAAAGAGGAGCATACAACAAGGGGGAGTGAAGGAGTAGCTCAACAATATGGTTGCCATCAATGACAAAGGGGGAGTTTGTTGAGTATATGTTGTCATTGATGTCAACATGGTGTATAGAAAGGATGGCACAAAGTTGGCACACAGGCAGCGAAAGTGCACGGAAGGATTGTTTGGTGAGAAAATGTTCTCATTGATGATAATATGGCACATAGAAAATATGGTGCAAAGTTGACGCACAGGCCAAGGAAGTGCACAGAAGGATTATTTCTACTATACTATCGTAGATCCACATGAAATGGAACTCCTAGAAGAAATCTTGAAAGGTTGAAAACAGAAGTGCGCAGAAGGATTGAAGGATGAAGGGATCAACGACACAAAAGAAATCATGGAAGTGAATGAGTCTGACAAGAGTGTGCATAGAACAGGATGATGACCTACACCGTAGTTCAGAAGTAAAGTAGACTACAACAAATTCCCTTGTCCGCGATTGCGGAGTGAAACAATTATGCTTGTGATGCATAGAAACGACAGATGTGGAAATATCGTAGGGTGCCTTGAGAAAAGTGACGAGTGACAGAGTGTATTGTGGCATGAAGAGTGAAAATTTGGAGTCACTAGGGTGAGCTCATAATATGGTGGGGCGACTGGGTGTGTATGTTGTAAGGCCAGTGTGACAGGTTGAAGACTTGTGATCTATATCATGTGCCCTTATTCTATCTGCGCAGTAGATGCTTTGTAAACTAGAATGTGAATTACATTGACAATGAATGATTTGGTAAAACAATAAATATTTGGTCTGTTTGAGTTAGTCAAAATGTCTGGAACAAAAGTTTGTCAACATATAACTAATTGGACTTTGATTTGGTCAAAATGTGTCCATAATGTAACTGCCATGCGTCCACACACTTTATTTAGACATAAGTGTAACTGAAAGAAGTTTGATCTGGTCAAAATTTGTCCACAATGTAATTGTTATGTGTCCACATATAGGAAGGGGAACTCAAGAAAAAACATTATAAACAAGGACATGCTCTGTTCAATTTTTTGGTGAATGAAAAGAGAAGAAAAAGGACATGTAATTGTTCAACGTAACTATCAGATTAAATTTTGTAGAACTGATTTCAGGGTGGCAGGGTAGTGCTATGGTGAGTTGAAGCTCACTAAGGATTGGTTTCCTCATTATTTGCGACAGGTTGGTGCCTGAGATAATTTGTGTCCTCATTATCTGTGACAGGTTAGTGCCTAAGAGGATTGGTGTCCTCATTATTTGTGACGGGTTGGTGCCTGAGAGGATTGGTGTCCTCATTATCTGCGATAGGTTGGTGCCTAAGAGGATTGGTGTTCTCAGTCACGACAGGTGGGTGTCTGTCAAGATGAATAATTGTAAATTGTAATTTGGTGTTTGTAGAAGAACATAAAGAAAGATGTTTTGTGGTTTTCTCTCACATTGGGTTTTTAGGTGAAAATTCTTGTGTAATGTGTTTTCTATGTTGTGATTTGTGTCTTGCATATATTGTTGATTAAGTAAGCACTTCTAAATAACTTTAATTCATTAAAAGGAAAGAAAAGTAAAAAATTTAATACAATATTGATTCGAACACCTAGTTTTAGGATCATCTCATCTTACACATTTGTTCTATTGTAAAAGGAGTTTACCCCCTCGAAGAGGCTTCACAATCATTCTTCTCTCTTTATCAAGGCATGGAGTTATTTCGTTCTCTCTTTTTATGTTATTTTGGTCATTTTGTGCATAAAAATAAAAAATCATTAAGCTTGCCTCTCTTGACATCCAACAATGACTCCTCAATAATGTAAAAAACGATGCTATCTATGTCTATTATTTTTCTCCTCAGGGTACTGTTTACTATAGCTTTCTTACAACGATTGTATGTTATAGATTCCAAGTCTGCAACCTCCTCAAGGGAATCAGGAATAGGTTGATCACCCCATGTTAATACATTTTCAAGACTCCTCAAGGTGTAAACTTGCTCCATTACTAGTCCCTTGCCCTTATCACTTGCTTTACAAGCAACCTCTTCATCTCTAGTCAAATATATTACCCCACTAGGTGGTGTTGTAGTCTGGAGAGCTTGATACTAAATTGGAGTCTGCTTTACTAGTTTTTGTTGCTCACTTGTTGGAACCTCATCAGTGCACTGTGCTCCCATAACTACTTTATGTTGCAATATTTCTTCATATTTCTTTTTATTTTCTTCTTCTTGTATTATCCTTTGTTTTCTTCTTATTCTATTATCCTTTGTTTTCTTCTTTATTTTTTTATTTTTTTTGTACTGGGGGAATCGGCAATTGGCGGTTCTCGTACTCGCGTGACACGGGGTCGATCCCCGTCGACTACCACTATAACCCCAGGTGCAACCACCCAGCCTGCAAGAATGGCGCACGAGTAAATCCGAGTGAGAATCGAACATGAGACTTCATTTTACAAATTTCCTTCCATTTACACGGCACTTGTCAATCCGTCTACACCCGTGTGGGCGTTTTCTTCTTTATTTTTTATTGCAACTTCTCCTCTTCTTTTCTTTTATGTTCTTCTACAATTTGCCTCTATTCCTCCTTATTTTTCTTCCTGAGTTCCTCCTAAAGTAACTTATGTTCTTCCTCTTTCTTCTTTGCTTCTTCTTCCTACCTCTGCTTTTCTCTAACATCTTGAAACTCTTTCTTCCTCTATTTAGCTTTAGAGGCTTTTCGCTTTTTCTCTAATTCTACCTGGGAATTTTCTTCTTCATACCTTTTTATCAAATCCTCATTCATTTTCATCTTCAACTCCTCTTCTTGTTGTTTCCTTATTTGTTCACCATGTATGGCTTTCCTCATATCTTCCTCTTCCAGACTGATCTCCTAAAGTCTCTTAGCCTCTTATGCTTCCCTATTAACCCTTTATACTTCGACTAGTCCCCTAGTTATCTCATCCATCTGGTCATTGGTAAACAAAGTGTCAAAGATTGTTAAGCGAGGATGTTGCTTCTTTAACTGAACTTCATCCCAATTATTGGCATTTTCAAAGGGTATTTCATCTTCCTAGCATTCATGAGTGTATGGCCAAGCTAAAGAGATTAGAACACAATTTTTAGATACTAGGCCTTTGGGATCATGTCTCCTGAATTGTCTGGGAGGAAACCTATATTTAAGAAGCACACTAGCTTTGTATCTTGCATGCATTGGGTCTTTTAAGAAATGATGGCGTAGACTAAAATTATAAGGAATAAAAATATTTTTGTTTACCTCTTTCAACAACAAAGCTTTGAAACCTTGAAGTACTATTTGATATGTTATCTCACCTAGGAAAACTATACCATGCACATACTTTGGCAAAAGATGAAGTGTTGTAGTTGCACCACATATTATGATATAAGTAAGGTCTTATTGAAGGTACCAATTTCCTGTGTACTTAATCAACTTCCTAGCATCTTCTATCAGTCTTGGACATTCTCTATAGAAAATGATCTTGTACAACAAAGCTAGGAACAAGTCACAAATGGTTGCATATTGTTTTTTATACTTGTTTTCCCAAAACATTTGACAATATACATGCATAGGGGCTTCTAAAATATGCCAACTAAGGTTGAGAGTTGAAAATACATTGGAAGCACATGCTATATCCAATAAATTAGATTACATATAGAAAGTATAGACAACATTGGGCTTCACTTTTGCCTTTTGTGCCCTTTCAATCATACAATTAAGTTGATTGGATAAAATAGCAGCCTAATTGAATAACCCACTTATAGTAGCTATTGTGTGAGCTAATGGCATCCAAGCATATGTGAAACACAAATAGTCTATATTCTCATATAATATAGCTATCAAAACCATAAGATACATGTATGGTTACCTTAGGTTGGAAATAAAGTAATTACAATTTGCTTTGTGGAATAATCTCCTATCTTCCTTCCACCAACTTGCCAGAATTTCCCCTACATCATTTTTGTCATAGAATTCATCCACAAAAGGATTATTCAGAGAAAATTCAAGCTTTTGAATTTTATATTAATTTTCCAAATTCTCTACTAGAAATAAGCCCACACATTGGCCTTTCTCATACACAATCATACTCTTCTTCAAATATGTGTGATCAATGATCCATTCAATGGCCTCGGAAGAAGGCATAATGAGGGCTCTTACTGCAATAGAGTGCAAGTGAGATTTTCTTGTGTTGATGAACACCTTGTCATCAATTTCCCTTATGGCAGGGTCACTGTGAGGAATAACATATGGATAATCCTTTGAATATAACTTCTAGTATAACTCATTCCATACCGAAAAAAGGATAAGTTTTAAATCGTAGTGATGGGAAAGTGAGTTTGGATGAGCATTAGTACATAATATTGCGAAGCATGCAAGGTGGAGTCGTCGGTTGAGTTTTCGAAGGTGAGGAGTGAAAGTTAAAAAGTGCAATGACAAACCTTATCAGCTCTTGAAATCTACTTTGACATTGTTGTGCATCACAACTTTGTCTTTTGGAAAAGTAAAAGGTGATCGTTGATGGGAGATCATCGGTGAAGTGATTTTACTTCAGAATGACAACATGCATCAATACTTTAGTTTTACATTGACATCAGTGTGAACATTTACTTTTCCATCAACGCCTTTGCTTCTCTTTTGTTTTGGCACTCTAGCTTCACTTTTATACTTTTGAGCTTTGATCTCATTTTGTTTTGGTACCCATAATCCACTTTCATTTCAATGCATGACATGGCTTCATATTGACGACTAAAAGTAACTTTAATCTAGTGATGAAAGTGATGGTGCCCAATGTAAATTAGATTTTGTATAAGCTCAAAACTTTGTCAAGTCACTTACAAGAATATAAATTGGGTGAGGAGCATAACTCTCCATCATAAAACCACTCAGGCTATAACTACTTGGCATGGTAGCTTATGATGTTGCAACAAAGGATGTTAAATTTTGTACCAAATGGACAATGTTCATCAATTGTCTATTCATAGACCCAACCTTTGAGTTGAGACTAACAATTTTAGATTCAAGTTGTTCAATGAGGATATGCATTTCATACTCCATTTCCTTCTTTGTGTGAGATTGAGTCTTTTCCATAGACAATGTAGGAATTCATCAATTACATGAAAAATGAGGCTTCGATACCAATTTGATCCAATCTTGTGTGTTTAGTGAAATCATCTCATCCACAACAATCAATGTGACAATTTAATTCATACATACACAATTAATTGATTATGGTAAGGCTACTTATGAAGTCAACTCAAATAAATAGAAATGAATTCAAATAGAAAAATATATAATTGGAATGATAATTTGGGTAGAATATAACTCCAATTTCTCATTGCTAAAATAATCCTATACAATGATGATATGAACAACATGAAGCTCACTAACAACTATCAACCAACTAATACCTACACCAATCCTTGTCTATTTGAGGGAGACAAATACAATACAACCTAAGGGAATATGAAGTGTTTTGTTTCTTGCCTATTCCTATCTAACAAATACAATAGTGTACAAGTGTACGGAGGACATAGAGACAAAGAGAAGGAGAAAATGATCCATTGTGATTGTTGAGCTTCCATTTGCAATTATTTGTTGCATTGTCACCGTGTCACTATGATGTGCCTCAACATCATATGCACATTACTTTAGGTTGTGTCTATGCCCAAGACTCGTGCTTTTCTAATGAGCACTTGCACTTATGAACACCAAGAGCAAGCATTTCACTTAGTTCATCATGCACTTAACTAAGCTTTGTGCCATACTAAAATAATTCTTGGAAACTAAGTTTTCTCTAGCATAATTCCTTTGTATAGACTTAATCGATCTATAAATATTTTATAGATCATAAACAATAATGAATAAGAATTTATCACATCAATCCTTAAAGAGATAGTCATTGAAGTGCACCGATATGTATATATTTTAATTAATTATATTTTTTACAAAATTTCAATTAATCATCTCAAAATCAAATATTTTCTATAATAATATTGTTTTTTTATATTTTTGTTATTGCTTTTTGATATAATGATTGCATTAATGTGTTATCCAATGGATTACACCTATGTTATTTGTAACAACATAAATCATCCACATATTAATTAATCAACAACACAACATTTTACAACATTCGACAATGCAATAAAATAAGAAACCCATTTTATTATATATGAATAAGAGACCCATAGTCATACAAAATGGGACAACGTAAAGGTCCACAATAATCAAGATACAACCAATATGTATTTGTTACATTAATTTGCAATATGTCCTCATGCAATTGAGATAATATGTCGAATACATTAAACAAAACCCCTGATTTTCATAGACAAATATTCCAAAACATACAACTTGGAGTAACAATCAATTATATTGATTGTCATTCATCACTTGAATTGTTGTCATCGCTCAAGCTACATGCATGCCTTATTTATTCATCACTTGTAGGAAATTTTGTACTTTGATTAGTTAACCTAATGTTTTCTTGATCGGCTAGTTTTTTATGTTCATCCTCTTCACGTTCCATCTACAAACGTAGAATAAAGTGTAATATATATATGCATAAACAAAAAGTGTACCATAGCAACGAGTGTTTCATAACAATACACATTCTTTCGAAGCGACGTTGCATGTCATCTCTCAAAATCTCTTATGTTGGTTGCACTCCATACTTTGTTTCCTCCATGTTTAATATGCCATGACAAAGCATGTAGTCAATATAATTAATATAAAGGTTTCTTGGTGTTCCATTAATTATAAAATGAGGTAAGTTAAACAACATAACTACTTACAACCTCGGATGGGGTGACACGTTGCACCCATGTGCCACGTCCCATAGGGCCTGGCCAAGCCATAAATAAGGTTGGTCGGCTCCCATCCCCTCGACATTAAGAATGGGAGTCAGCCATAACTACAAGCCCACAGCCATGAGACCTTTCACTCGTGCGAACAGTCAGGCGGCCACCGAATTCAATATTCAGGAGGCGGTCATGGAAGTTGTCCCGTCGCACCCTCCGATTTTTATCTACCTCCACATCTGCCTTCCTCATTCTGCTTTTGGCTCGCACCAGGCTAGCAATCTAGAGCTTGGGCGTGGCCATCACTGCATCCACTAGGAATTTTCCATTAGCTTCGTCCTTATGATGCCCAGCAACTGGGGAAAGTCGCATCGTGGCCCAGCCTAGTACACCTTGGCTGCAAGGCAGAAACGACTGCAAAAATTGGAGCGGGCACTCTCAATTGCTCTCACCCAAAAAGCTCAGCTTGCTCGCAGCGATGATAGAGAAAGAATGGCCTAGTTGCCTCCAGCAGTTTTTGTGGAGGAGTTCATCCCAGAAGAGGCCATCCAGCTCCCTCTAGAGAGTTTTCTCTTCACGGGACCACAGCCTCCAATTATCCTCCCTGGGGACAAAATCCAAGCTGATACAGGGGAAAACAACATGGCTTCACCGGTGGAAGATTTCCCCGTTTGTTACATTGAGGAGGAAATCCTGGACGAGCACCAACAAATGGCCCAAAATGACTTACTCTCGAAGGAGCTCTCTCCACTCACAGTCTATGAATGTTAACTAGGGAGCACAGGCATGGGCACAGAAGGCGGGGTTGAGAAGCAGAGCGCGACAATGGGACACCCGGAGGACGTGATGGATGGAACGAGGGTTGTAGAAGATGATGCACACCAGGAGGGCGCGATGAATGGACGCACATCGAAGGAGGGTGGCGAGGTCCTTGCGCCACCTCCTATTCCAACACCCTCAAATTAGTGGTGTGTCCCTCCGCCCTTCTTCCACCCGGACCAGCTCGATTTGGTGCTCTATTTGAGGCGTCAGATGGAATACCAAGCCTACCGTGGTGCACTCATGAGCCAATGCATGGACATGTTCTATAAGGCTCTCTCTGATGCACCAGCAAAGAAAAAGTGTCTGACATGTGCAAGACTCTATGCCCTGCCAGCTCGGTACGAGATTCCTAGTGATGACCCCTGACATAAACCCTTTCGATTTTGGTTAGTTGCTCAGGTCCGGTTGGGGTTTATGTCTTTTATGTTTAGTTTCTTTTTAGTTTTAGTTGTCATGGATAATTCTGCAGATTATGGACCGCCACTTTTTCTGGTTTCCTCCGAGCAGGGCAGATGGCGGTCTGCCTATTTTGACATGGTCATCCAGGGCTGCCAACTGTTTCGGTTTCCGCTTTTTGGTGGAACAGCTGGCAGCTCAAGGATAGTTGTATATTTTGTTATGGTATAATATAAAGGATCCACTCTCTCTTTTTTACTTAAAAATAAATAAATAAATAGCTACTTACAAATTGTTCAATTAAACCATGATACTTGAACATACACTCACAACTCATACTTAACACAATGTCGATCATTTCTTCGGTTGTCTCTTCTTTATATGTTAGCACCTATTAGAAGACATCCATGGACGAGTGTAAATTAATTATTTAAATATGAAGGTCACAACAAATATGAAATCTTAAGTAAGGCCGAAAACGTAAGTACTCACAAACTTTGCGATCAACTCTTTTCTTCCTCATCGTCCTACCTTATGCGTTGAATTGGTTCCTTTTTTTTCTTTTCTACAACAAAACAATTAAAAATTAGTATTTCATGTGATAATTAAAATCAATGTACATAAAATAATAAATTAGTGATTACATACCTCTAATACGCATTTTTGTTGGGATGGCTCCTCCTGCGATGCAATTATGTTCATTTCTTTTACCATCTCCTTGTACACTTTTTTGGACATCCCTATGACCATGTATTGGTTTTCCCCTCATTTGTCCCTTGGAATGTTCATAATATCCTTGAAAAAAGAAAAGCTATGAATCATTAGATATAATAATTACATTTTTTACAACAGAAGATACTGGTGTGTATCATAAATAAGTACGCATTGGTGCGTATAGTAAATATGTACGCATCGGTGTGTTAAACATATGCATATGCACTTGTATATGATAACAATGTGCTTGCCAAATCGAAAATGTTCAACAAATTGTTGTATTCACGTAGTGATTTATAAATTAATAAATGCATCGATGAATAAGTATTGTTAATTACGCACCGCCAATTGTCGACCCATGAAAAAATTTAAAACATGACGGTTTCGGTGCTCTTTGTCTGTAAAATGTGCATTGTTAATAGAGAGGATGTTCTAAAAAAAAACATTATTTTTATTTGAAATTCAGTGGTGCGTTTGACATTAATATGGGCACCGATGTTATATACGGTCATCGTGCGCACCACCAATCGTGAAGGCATTTTTGAAAAAAAAAAAAAACTAACATGGACAGGTTGGTTTGGGATCCAATGCAATCAATGGTCCCATTGCAATAGATACCAAACACCTCATACATAAGTAAACAAACCCTAAAAATATATTGCTTAAAAAAATATTTGTGAAATATAGAGAGGGGAAGAAAGAGAAACAACAAAGAAGTTAGGACTTCCAATACCGAAGGTAACTATGAAACCCTTTTATTTTGGGGGGAATGAACTGGAAATTGCTTGAATCAAATGGGGAAACGATTAATATGATTAACAGAATGAATCGTATACCTAAAATTTATCCTCTACAGATTCATATGTGACATACGGTGATCCCTTTCAAATTTGACTCTTCAAAAACATCCACCCACCCCAAAGACTTTGTTGGTAAATCTCTCTTGCATAAATCTCCCCTCTAAATTTTGGCAAAAGAATGAAAGTAGGAATAGGGTTTTCATTTATAAACACATACATTTAGAAAAATTGAAATTCTCGCTCATTTTTTCATCGTATATTTTGGCGTATTGTTGATAAACGCGCGCATTGTTTTTTTTCGTAACTTGCTTTTTCAAGTGTGTTATACATTAATAAACACATCAGTGTGTTATATATTAATAAACGCATCAGTGCATTTTATACGAAAAACGCACTGACAAATAAAATTCAAATGTAAAGAACCGCATATAAATGAACACATTATGTTTTTGTAACTTTGTTAGTTGGTGCGCTAACATCGGTGCGGTTCGTAAGTAATAGCGCATCGACAAACAATTTAATTAAAAAAAATGCAAATGCAAACCTCTGCAATAAGAATTTGTGTAGGTTGTAACAGAGGCCACTCTTCAATGCTTATTATAACTCATTGCATCGATGTGGTTGTTGTATGGATACACATTAGAGAATCATAATATAATTAGGTGCACCATTAACTTTTGAAAGTCATTCGAAATTTTGTTTGAAGTTATATTGTTCTTTGCTTCACAAGATGATGGTTTTGGCTCAAATGCAGAAATAAAAGAATTATAATATAGATGAGCCAATTCTTCATATTCCAGCGCATTCAATATCATTGCAAGTCCTTCAAGTTCTCTCCCGCCGATTGCAATAAGTCTAGATTTTATTTATAATTCATGTATCTCATTAAATTTATGTTATTTATGCAAGTGCAGTTGAATAATTGTTCATTGAATTTTGCAGGATCAAGATTCGTGATCGAGTTTGGATGTGCAAAATATTCCAATACTTCCAAAATTTTGCAAGCTCTTATCAAGAGAAATATATCGCAAGCAGATGTTTGATGAAAATGGACATTTGTTTTACCCTAACAAGCGTAACATGCCATCTACCAGCAACCATCCTAGGTCAATGGTATTACAACATGAATTGGATCACTTTTATGTGGACACCCCTTGGGGTGTAAGAAAAAGATGATCGAGTATTTGTATTTTTGAATTTTTCAATGGAACTAATGTAAATGTATTGCTTAATTCGACATTTGTTTTATAAAGTGGTTGGTTGTGTGTTTATTATTGGGAACAAAATTCATGCTTCTAATAAATGTTTGGTATAATGTTTGAACATATTAAATGCATTGTGTTACTCATATTATCGATGTAATGTTCAATACTTTTACAGTCGAGATTCTGATGAAAAGTGATATGTCTACCATCTACCATTGCACCCCACTATGATGTCAAGTTACGAGCTTGTTTCTAAACAAGCACAACTCGAAGAGGAAGCATACCAAGAATGGTTGAATCAACCACCTATTCAATTCCCACTACATCATGAGTCACCAATTCGAAACCTCTATAGTAAAACTAGTTTTTCACATGTTTGGGATGAAGGCAATGATATAGAGATTGGTATACATGATTTCTTATGGGATACCCAAGCCATGGAGAGAATTTGTTTACATGCATTCCAGCAAAATTAACTAGGGGATGACGTTAATGTTGTAGATACCTTCTTCAAAAGCCCGAGATTCGCTTCCACCACCCCTCTCTTTGGTTGACAAGGGTTAAGGTCTACACAACTATGGACAACAATGTTACTGTACAACTTGAAAGCAATGTATGGTATGTCAGATGCATGTTTATCGACACTTTTGAGGTAACTAACCATTAAGTCCCCTAATTTTTTAAGGAATCTTGTCACATAATGAATGAAAAAAATGGTTGATTTTATTCATGCTTAATGACAATGTACATTTATATTTCCCACTAATTGCAAGTTACTCAAAGATAAGGTACTTTTGATTGATAATGTCTTGCCTAATAGTTGTGAAGAGGCAAAGAAAATGTTGAAAATGTTGGGTATTGAGTACATATCATACCACACATGTCCAAATCAATGTATTATATATAGAAACAAATATGTTGACAAAGAGATATGTCTAGAGTGTGGGCACATGGTCCTCCTCGTAAGATATTGAGGCACATGCCCATAATTCCAAGGATTCAAAGGCTATTTTGTTGCAAACAATTAGATGTGTTGCAGGGGTGGCATGCCTCACATAGAAGTAAGCCATGATTTATGTGAATCCCAACATATTCAATAGCCATGGAGCGTATAGAAGATAAATGATCCAATAAATTCAAGGATGAAGTATGGAGCCTATGATTGAGCATAACCATGGTTGGAGTTAACCCGTATTCCCTCCAAAACACCAACTATTATGTTTGTCGAGTTATAGTGATCAATAGCAATATCCCCCCATGGTTGTCCATGAAGAATGAACATCTTATGTTTGCACTTATAGCCCCAAGTAGAAGACAAGTGAAGATAATGGATGTGTGCCTCCAACCACTGATCGATGAATTTAAACAATTATAGGAAAAGATGCATATATATGATGTATCAATACCCATCCCAATGGAGAGGTTTTTTACATTGTATGGCATATGTGTGTACACCATGCACAATTATCTAGGACTAGGAGTTTTCTCTGGTAAGCATGTTGATTGATTTGTCTATATATCTAATGTTATTTGGCATACTTAACTTGGTGAAATAATATTTTTTACACTAACATGCTTGGTACACAATAATATTGCAGGTCTTGTAACAAAAGGGTAACATGGATGTAAATGCCATGGACCTTTTATAAAGGTTAGGTGGTCCAACCACCTACGAAAGCATGTGTACAAGTGCTCAATGGTATTCCTCCCAAAAAACCACCCTTGTAAAAGAGTTGCATCTGCTTTCAATGGTAAAATAGAGAGAAGACTTGAAATAATGACATCGACAAATTGGATTAGGACATGTGACACGGAAAAGGAGAAGGAAATGGAAAACTTGTTTGATTCAAATGGGGAACCTGTGCTCGATGAACTGGAATATTTTGACACCTATGTTGAGAAAATTCCCATTCGGATGAAAAGGAAATATGTATTTTATGAGCTTCCATATTGGGAGCATCTTAAGGTTGGCCACTTACTAGATCCCATGCATATATTCAAAAATGTTTCATCTTCTTTATGGAGGCACATATCATCAAATAAAAGTGACACATTGGTTGTTAGAAGATATATTGAAGCTTCAAATACTAAAAAGAGACATTGGGAAAGAAAAGAAACTAGAGGAGAGGCTAGTCCCTCTTGGTATTTTAAAGAAGGTGATGTCCCGTGGATTTTGAAGAAAGATGATCTTTCTATGGTGAATGATGTTATATTAGATGTGAAGGCACCTTTTTTATATGGGTCGACTCTATGACATTGCTTCACTGTAGAAGGGAATTTATCAGGGTTGAAATCATATGACCATCTGAATCATTTAAGGGTATGTATGTCAAATACATGATTCTTTTTCTATACTATCAGTAAAAACATGCTACACACTCTCAATTTATGGCAATTACTAATGTGTGTGTCTATTTTGTAGTGTCATTATGCTTTGCTCATACGTGGTTGTGCGAACCATGACTTCCCCTAAGACCCGTGACATGCTATATCAAAATTATTTGCATTTGTACATTGGATCATATCAAAGGAGATTCATATGGCTAGCATTTCCACTGTGGCGTCGAGATATAATTGAGATTGCTTGTATGTTTGAGAAAGAAATGCCCATGAGTTTTATGGACTTGCAAATCCATTTTCTAATTCACATACCTGATGAGGTTGAATTAGTTGGGGTGCTCTCGTGTTGTTGGATGTTCTTCTTGGAGAGGTACATGAAAAAACAGAAGGGGTTTGTTCAACAAAGGGAAAAACGAGAGGGCTCTATGACAAATGGTTACATAGTATATGA
>ML827956.1:50512-62405 GCA_009831015.1 Picea engelmannii
GTCTGCAAGTCTAGATTCTTCGTGTGTGCAATCTGCCCATAACTTATCAAACTTGGGTAACTTGCTTCTTGCACACACTCCTTGTACAAAAGGAATCCAAAATGTTGGAAACCCATTTAGGGTTGTGGTTACAAGCTCTTTGTGACTAATGACATCTCCAATAGCTGAAAGTTGATCTCTAATCTGAGAAACTCTCATAAGATAGGATGTGACAGATTTTGAGTTTTCCATCTTCATATTACGAAGCTGATTTCTTAAGGTAAGATTATGGCTAATGTCTTTTCTTTCATATAACCTGTTGAGTGATTCATACATTTTCCTTGTTGTCTGTAGTTCGGATATATGAGGGATCAAGTGATCCTTTACTGAATCTGACACGATTCTCTTTGTTTTCTTTTCATTCTTATTATGCTTGGTCTTTTGCTCTTCTTCCTCTGGTTCTGGTACACCTACTGTAACATGTTCTAGGAGATCATTCTCGTCTAGAATCATCTACAACCTATGCTTCCAAGATCTGAAATTTCTAGATCCTTACAGCCTGTCTTCTACCCTCATATTGGTAGCCATTCTTTCTTGTAGAAGAAACCCTAGCCCTCCGGGCTATAGAAATAATAGAAAAAACAAATTTCTTGGATCTGAAAACTGAACTCACCAAAATATGGGCTGGACTGAGGCAAATAGCCTGGTGCATTTAGATTTCAGAAAATCCAACTTTTACCCCTCCAAAGTTGATCTGCAGATTTCTGGACTGGTGCTTCTGATTTTCTGGTACTTCTGGTTTTCTGGTACTTTGTGAAACTAGGGTTTCACTTTCTGGGAGATCTAGCCACTGAAAAGTTGCGCTAAGGATGCCAAAATGTTCCTTGAGGTAGGGGGCACTTTTCTAGATGGATTTGGGCTGAAATTCTTCTTCAATAAAAATCCCTAAATTACATGTATGGCAACAGTGACGTTTTTCTCTTTTTCTTGTGAAAGATGCTCTCTTCAGCTTAGCTCTGATACCATGTTAAAGTTTCTGCTATTATTAGGTTACTTTCAATTTACTAGATAACAATAGCATAGATAGGATCACTGAGAGAAACACAATCGCAAGAGTACACAACATTTATCCTGGGAAACCCCCATGGGGAAGAAAACCCAACAAAACTTCCTTAATATAGATAGCCAATGCAATGCCAAGACAATAAACCAAACACTAGGGAAAGTCCTCTCCCAAGAATGCACCTTTCTCTCCCTTCCTTCTTCTCCAACTGTAGCTCCAAACTTGTGCTCTGATGAACTATTGAGTGAGTGAGTAAATGAGGCGCTCGCCTCTCTAATTTATACAATCTGGCAAGTGTGAACATAAGTGTCTTTTCACTGGTAGGGCCAGCTTCTCATTCTGGGTGGTTATAACCACCTTTATTTAATCTGGGGGCCGACTTCTCAATCTGCCTATTACAATTAGGGTTTAACCAATCCGCAAAAGGGGATTTGGTCAATTACAATTCCCGACATGATCAATCCACAAAAGGGGATTTATCTAATCCATAATAAATATATTTTATCTTTTACTTTATCCACAAAAGGGGATAAGAATATTCTTTGCAGTTACACAATATTTTAACACTTTTGTCTATCCACACATGAAAATGAGAAGAAGGAAAAGGAAATAAGAGTGCACATTTTTTTAAGGTTGTCCTCGTTGCTCCTTGTTGCTCCAGTGTTGGATCCGGTCTTATCTTGAACATGATCTCCCTGCACTTAGACAGAACAATATTTCTCTTCTACTACTTGCACGAAGTTAGATGAAAGCAAATCTAACTAAATGAAACAAGCATAAACATTCATATGTAAACTAAATTAGACAGAAGTATGGGAATAGTACAAGCTTATATTCATGAGAAACAAAGGAAAACACTTACAATCACTTGATGTTGAGAAAGCTTCCTCCAATGCTCCTTCTATCCAACACCTTTTGTGCACTGCCAGAATGTTATTGAACTATCTTTGAATGTCATAAGAACATAAGTTTGATACTCTTTAGAACTCTCCCCTTTACCCTTGAGTTGCCTCCTTATATAGTAAATGAAGGCTCAACCACCATGGATTATTTTAGGAGTATGTTTGAGAATATGGCTCAACTAATTAGGATCTTTAGCCAAGGATCAAGTAGATAGATAGGACTTGAATCCCTTTGACCCAAACAAACTCCAACCTCCTGGAACCTTCCCTCCAAAAAAAGTGGAATTGGTTGTAACCAAATTGACACTCCCCAAAGGCTTAGAACATAGTGTCATAAATTATCCCCCACAGTTAAGTAGGGAGTGTCACCAAGGGACTGACACTCCCTATATATGGGAAAAGGGGCGTCAATCCTAAAAAATGGTCAAAAACTCAAGGTAAAAAGTGTTTTGTTGACCTCCAAATGATGATTTTTATTCACCAATTTGTCTAGGGAATATAACTAACACTTTCTTATGATGATAGAGTGTATTTTGGCCTCCATACGATGGGTTTTCTCCTCGAAATTTTCTAAGTAAAATCGCCAACACTTCCACATGATGATAGAATTGTGGAATTCAATTACGACACTTAGTAGAATATAAGGGTGACACACTTATATAAGTGTTGTGAGAAATCTTAACCTTTGTACAGGTTAATCTCCCCTTAGTCGGGTTTTCTTCGGCTAAGACAAAATAGAGCAAGTGGACACTAACATCCCCTACTTTTGTCTATCCACACATGAAAATGAGAAGAAGGAAAAGGAAATAAGAGTGCACCTTTTTTGAAGGTTGTCCTCGTTGCTCCTTGTTTCTCCAGCGTTGGATCCAGTCCTAGATTCAACACGATCTCTCTGCACTTAGACAGAATGATCTTTCTCTTCTACTACTTGCACAAAGTTAGAAGATATAAAATCTAACTAAATGAAACAAGCATAAACATTCATATGTAAACTAAATGAGACAGGAGTATGGGAATAGTACAAGCTTATATTCATGAGAAACAAAGGACAACACTTGCAATCACTTGATGTTGAGAAAGATTCCTCCAATTCTCCTCCTATCCAACCCCTTTTGTGCACTGCCAGAATGTTATTGAACTATCTCTGAATGTCATAAGAACAGAGGTTTGATACTCTTTAGAACTCTCCCCTTTACCTTTGAGTGGCCTCCTTATATAGTAAATGAAGGCTCAACCACCATGGAGTATTTTAGGAGTATGTTTGAAAATATGTCTCAACTAATTAGGATCTTCAGTCAAGGATCAAGTAGATAGATAGGACTCAAATCCCTTTGACCCAAACAAACCCCAACCTCCTGGAACCTTCCCTCCAAAAAAGGTGGAATTGGTTGTAACCAAACTGACATTCCCCAAAGGCTTAGAATAGAGTGTCATTGATGCTCCCCCACAGTTAAGTAGAGAGTGTCACTAAGGGACTAACACTCCCTATATATGGGCAGAGGGGCGTCAGTCCTAAAAAATGGTCAAAAACTCAAGGTAAAGAGTGGCTTTTTGACCTCCAAATGATGATTTTCTTCACCAATTTCTCTAGGGAATATAACCAACACTTTCTCATGATGATAGAGTGTATTTCGGCCTCCATATGATGGGTTTTCTCCTCCAATTTGTCTAGGTAAAATCACCAACACTTCCACATGATGATAGAATTGCGGCATTCAATTATGACACTTAGTAGAATATAAGTGTGACACTTAGGAATGTGGCAAATTGACACCTACATAAGTAATACATAAGTGCGACACTTAGTAGAATATGATACATAAGTGTGCCACTTAGTAGCGTGTAAATTTGGTGTGTAACAGATGCCCCCTAAAGTGTGAGTTCATAAGAGAAAATGATGGTTGAAAAAGTTTACAAAATGATGTGTGCCAAGGGGTGTTGGAATAGGAGAGTCTAATGGAAGTTGCAAACAAACATCAAACAACATATATATGAATCATCCTGAGGTAGGCATACCCATGCTCGGTACAAAATGGACTTAAATCATGGTCTTCGACCAATACACTGTGGATCCATGAAATCACTGACTAAGGATATGGCCACCAAACATACAATGTGGATCCATACCTCCATGATTGAATCAGGTTGTAGCCACGAAAAGGTACACAGTGGATCTACGATATGACAACAACATAGCCACAGACCAATACAAATTGGATCTATGTGACAATGTACATCAATAAGATTTATCTCTATCGCAATCTGGGTTGGGCACATAACATTGGTAGGTGTCAAAGAGGTTCCCAGGATCTTCATCCTGATCCCGAACCAGTACGATTCTAACCATGTGGATACATGTGTTGATGTTGAACATGGTAGAAACCACTTGATTACCGGTCATTCATGTGTATCGTTAACAAGTGTGAGGGAAATCACCAGTGATGTCAATGAATCCCAAGGTAACTTAGTACAATCCAGTGAATGTGAATCAATGAGATGAAGTCAAACATTCGGTGGAATCTTTCGATCCGGGGCCAATGATGTAAACCCATTGTCGAAAGCAAGGAAACCTAGCATTGAGGCATGCAAACTCCAAGGCACTAAATGGTTTCTAATTCTAACTCCTGGATAATGTGTTGAAGTCGACGGGAATAGACTCGTCGAAGGAGGGCCGTGATGTATCCCCCATCATCGACACGTAAATTATTAGGATAATGATTTGAGATGATAGAGAAAATGTGGACAGACTGACACGGGTATGAAAATGGATAATACTGCAGAGGTTGATTGAAGTTGATACTTCCCTTGAACATTACGCGGCACGACAAGTGACTTCGCAACATTGACTTGACGAGGCATAAATATAAACATAATATGACGACAACCAAAGGTTCTCTTCGAAGGAGGCTAAAGAGTATGACGACACGTAGAATTGGTATGACTCGCAGACAAGCAGATTACCCAACTGTAAGTAGAATGAAGACAAGTTCCATGTTCAATGGAGACTAAGAACAATTGTCGTAATGTTTCAGAAGCTCGACTCACTTCCCAAATTTCCCCCCCATCCAGATAGATGAGTACCTCTTTGTTTTTTAACAAGCTTTATAAGGATGACAAATGCTCGTTATAACTCACCTTTGGTAAGTTCCTCTTCACATGTTTGACGAACCTGAAGAAGTAAGGGTTCGGTCCCAGATGGGCCCTTCAATGTATAATTTTATGAGTCTAGAGAAGGTAAACTCAATGGTTTTTCATGTTTAGCAAGTTTTAAAAGAACTTAAAGGAAACTCCAAAGTTGACTTTTTCGTAAACTTAGTCTCCCAAGCCCGAAAAAGTATAAGACGATACGAGAGAGAACACTTCTAACCGAAAGGGGCTAGAGTATTCATTTTTTGTAATTAGTCTTACGAGGCTGAAAAAGGGGTAAACTACCACTCGAAATATTCCCTTTCAAATAATTTAACTAGCGTGAAAGGAGACAAGCTCGCTCGACAATCTTTTCATGTTTAGGGAGTCTGAAAAGAGCTTAAAGGAGACTCCAAAGAGTTCCTTTTTTGTACAGCTTTTACAAGTCCGAAAAAGTGATAAAAGTATGCCCGGTAACCTATTCTAGTGTATTAATGAGCGCAAGAAAGAACAAAGACTAAGCTCGATAACCTATTCTCATGTATTTACGAGCACGAGAAAGAACAAAGACTAAGCTCAGGGTGGGTTTCATTTTTTCACGAGCTTGAAACTAGAAAATAAAATATGTTCGAGGTTGGTTTCATTTTTACATGAGCTTGAAACTGAAAATAAACTATGCTCGGTGTGAAACCCCATCAATGGGTGCCTTCCCAATGTATGATACCCATGGGTGGTTGGTACTTTACCCCTAGCTTGAAAAATCTAGTGGTTTAACTCCAGCATGAGGGCCAAAGGTTGGAGACATGCCCCCAAGCTTCATTTCATCTGACAACTCTTTTGTTGTCACCAATTTTTGTACCATATTAGACTCCTTGCTACTAATAGGTAAATGTTCACCAAAGGAAAAAAGAGGATACACTGACATAGGCGGATGAAATGAAGGTTCAGTTACAAGATCTAGTGAAAGACTTGACTCAAAATTTATGAGATCTAGTGAAAGGCTCAACTTAATGTTTACGAGATCTAGTGAAAGACTCAATTGAACATTTACGAGATCTAGTGAAAGATTGGACTCAATCGAAGGAGGATCTGTTTCATTTTTTAATGAGCTTGACACAGAAAAAGGACCTATGCTCATAGACCTTTGATTTATTTTTTAACGAGCTTAACACAAAAATGGGAACTTTTCTCGCAGTTGGTTTCATTTTTACACAAGCTTGAAACAGAGAAAAATTATGTTTGGGGTAGGTTTCATTTTTACACAAGCTTGAAATAGAGAAAAATTATGCTCGTGGGTACCTGTTTCATCTTTTAACGAGATTGACACAAAAATGGGAACTATGCGCATGGTTGGTTTCATTTTTTAACAAGCTTGAAACCAGAAAATAAACTTTGCTCAGGGATGGTTTCATTTTTTAACGAGCTTGAAACCAGAAAATAAATTGTGCTCATCACTCACTACCATGGATTTCAAGAGGTCTTCATCAGACGGAAGAACAACACTTTGGAAGGAATACATGGTAAGGGACTCAATCAGATCAATAGGGGGAAGAATAGACTCCAAGGTCCCTAACGAGGGAGTTACCATGTCAACTGTCAAATTTAAATCCAAAGAAGATGAGCATACAGTGAGAGGCTCCTTCTCATCATCGGTTGAAAGCATGGGACATGTTGCCACATAATTAACCTATGGCGGGGTGGATACCAAATTATGTTGTGAGAAATATTACCCTGCAGACAGGTTAATCTCCCCTTAGTCGGGTTTTCTTCGGCTAAGGCATAATAGAGAAAGTGGACACTAACATCCCTTGCTTCTGTCTATCCACACGTGAAGATGAGAAGAAGGAAAAGGAAATAAGACTGCACCTTTTTCATAGGTTTTCCTCACTGCTCCTTGTTTCTCCAACGTTGGATCTAGTCCTAGCTTGAATATGATCTCCCTGAACTTAGATAGAGTGATCTTCCTCTTCTACTACTTGCACAAAGTTAGATGAAAGCAAATAAAACTAAATGAAACAAGAATAAACATTCATATGTAAACTAAATGAGATAGAAGTATGGGAATAGGCCAAGCTTATATTCATGAGAAACAAAGGACATTGCTTACAATCAATTGATGTTGAGCAAGCTTCCTCCAATGCTCCTCCTATCCTGCTCCTCTTGTGCACTGCCAAAATTCTACTAAACTATCTCTGAATGTCATAATAACGGAGGTTTGATACTCTTCATAACTCTCCCCTTTACCCTTGAGTGGCCTCCTTATATAGAAAATGAAGGCTCAACCACCATGGAGTATTTTAGGAGTATGGTTGATAATATGGCTCAACTAATTAGGATCTTATGCCTAGGATCAAGTAGATAGATAAGACTCAAATCCCTTTGACCCAAACAAACTCCAACCCCCTGTAACCTTCCCTCCGAAAAAGATGGAATTGGTTGTAACCAAATTGACGCTCCCCAAACACTTAGCATAGATCATTATCGACACTCCCCCACAGTTAAGCAGGGAGTGTCACCAAGGGACTGACACTCCCTATATATTGGTTGGGGGGCGTCAGTCCTAAAAAATGGTAAAAAACTCAAGGTAAAAAGTGGGTTTTCGACCTCCAAATGATGATTTTTCTTCATCAATTTGTCTAGGGAACATAACCAACAATTTCTCATGATGATAGATTGTATTTTGGCCTCCATAGGATGGGTTTACTCCTCCAATTTTTCTAGGTAACATGACCAACACTTCCACATGATGATAGAGTTGCGACATTCAATTACGACACTTAGTAGAATATAAGTGTGACACTTAGGAATGTGGCAAATCGACACCTACATAAGTGAGACACTTAGTATAATATGATACATAAGTGTGTCACTTGGTAGCATGGAAATTTGGTGTGTAACAACTATGACATCCAGAGTGCCATTCACCTTCCAAAGAACTCATCCTTCTATTCTAAGACTAAACATATACATCTGACGTACCATTTCATACGATCCGTTTTGGAAGATGGACACTTGAAGTTGGAAAAGATACATACTAGTCAGAATCCTACAGACTTGTTAACAAAGGTAGTAACCAAAGAGAAACTGAGTTCCTGCTCAATTTCAGTTGGAATTCAAGCATGAAGGTGAATATGAGAAACTTGTCAGATCCAAGGTGGATCATAATCCAGTGGGTATAGCAGCAATGGAGTTGTTGTGATCAATCTCCAAGTTGGAGATTGTTGGTTGTGGAGCCTGATTATCTTTTTGATTCATAGGTCTTGTTTCAGTTGTGTTTAGATCCAAGTTCCTGATGGGGGGGATTACCCCCCCATATTTGTCACTAAGGGGTCAAGGGAGGGTGGCGACACTTTATGGAGCCCACCCTTGCGAGGTTTCGGGGGCAACACCCTCGAATAGAATTTTTTGGGAAAATTGCCTTGTAAAATATTGTAATTTTGTAGTCAATCTGAACCATTCATTATCAGGTTGCATATCTGACAATAGAAGTTGTGTTAGGATTTTTTTTCATAGAAGGCAACCCTCATTTGTGTATGAGGTAATTGTATTGTGGTGGTGTATGAGAGTGAATATTGTATTCTAAGAGATGAAACTATGAGAAAAGAAGAGGAAGTTACAATGGGTGTGTTGCAGGTTGTATCCCTTCATTTGTTGGATAATAATAAAGGAAGGAATGGCAATTTCTACAGTGGACGTAGCCCATATTGGGTGAACCACGTATATCTGTGTCTCTATTATATTGTGTATCTTATGTGTTTTATTTCCATGTTTGTTTTATATTATTGTTCTGCGATCCTCTTTTCTTCTAACATTACTATGGTATCAAGATCGTGTATATTTATGTAAGAATTCCCAACTAAAACATAAGGTCCTTTTGGAATTGCATGCTTCTCCTATAGGAAGACTTTCAGGGTTCTTGAAAACTTTCCACGATATCAAGAAGAATTTTTTCTGGTAAGGTCTTAAAAATTGACTTTCAAAATTTTGTGGCCAAATGTGTGGTTTGCCAATATAATAAGGTAGAGAAAATCGAGACCCCGAGTCTCCTACAACCATTAACTATACCAAGTCAACATTGGGAAGAGGTTTCAATGGATTTTATTACAGGTCTATCCAATTCTGAAGGAAATAATTGCATCATGGTAGTAGTGGATTGACTCACAAAGCATGCCCATTTTTTCTCCCTTTCTTATCCTTTTAAAGCAAGTACAATAGTCATAACATTCATGGAAACAATTCAAAAATACATGGAATTGCTAAGATCATTGTAAGTGACATAGATCCAATTTTCACTGGAAATTTTTGGACTAAACATTTTCTTATTTGGCTACTCAATTGGCTCATAGCTCCACTTACCATCCTCAATCTAATGGGAAAACTAAGATTGTGAATAAATGTATGGATGGGTATCTTCATTGATTTTCATCTGATAAACAAACACAATGGGTCAAGTGGATGCCCTTGGCAGAATGGTGGTACAACACATCCTTCCATATTTCATAAAAAATGTCCCCATTTATGGTACTTTGTGGATATCATCCACCATCCACCACATCACCCTTAAAAGGGCAAGTGAAGGTTCAAGTAGTGGGGGACCACATAGAGCACCAACAAGAGGTTCTCAAACTATTTAAAGACAACTTGGTTACAACACAAAATAGGATGAAACAACAAGCAAATCAACATCATGGAGAAAAGAAATTTGAAGTGGTGGATTAGGTATTTCTGAGGTTACAACCATACAAACAGATTTCCCTCAAGCAATAAAAGAAGGAAAATAAATTAGCACATAAGTATTACGGTCCCTATAAGGTGTTGCATAGGATTGAAAGTATGGCTTACAAATTGGAGTTACCTCCATCTTCACATGTACATCCAGTCTTCCATGTTTATTTCTTAAAGAAGGTAATCGGTGACAAGATCCCAGTTCAAATTATTTTACTATAGGTCAATGAAGAAGGGAAAATCATACTAGAACCATAAACAATCCTTGAAACAAGGGTTAAGAAACTATGAAATCGATCAATTATTGAGTACCTCATCAAGTGGAAGAACCTACCAATCGAAGAAGCAACATGTGAAGATGAGTTCTTCATGCAAAAACATCTGCAAGTAATCAAGTGTTGAGGGAAACACATGTTTGAAGGGGAGGGGCATGTTAAGGCCCTAGACAAAACCCCATGTTAAGCATAAAGCACCATGTAAAGCCCTAGATATTGAGTTGTTGTATTTCTATTGTTATATTAGTATTTTCGACTAGACCTTTTAATTATAATTATACCCTTGGTCTCCTACCTTTTAATTGCAATTGTACCCTTTGTTGAGCATATGTCAACATGGCGCAAAGCTGGCGCAAAAACAGAGGAAGTGCATAGAAGGATTATTTATTGAGCATATGTTATCATTGATGTCAATATGGCACACAGACAGTATGGTGCAAAGTTGGCACATAGGCAGAGGAAGTGTGAAGAAGGATTATTTCTACTATACTATCACAGATCCACATGAAATGGAACTCCTAGAAGAAATCGTGAAAGGTTGAAAACATAAGTGTGCGGAAGGATTGAAGGATGAAGGGATCAACAGAGAAAAATAAATCACGGAAGTGATTGAGTCTTCCAGGAGTGTGCGTAGAACAGGAGGATGACCTACGACGCGGTTAAGAAGTAAAGTAGACTGTGACAAATTCCCTTGTTCGCAATTGTCGAGTGATTCAACTGATGTTTCTGCTGCAGTGCAACAACGAATGTGTAACGATCACAGGGTGCCTTGAGTAAAGAGATGATTGACATAGTGGACTACGGTGGGATGAGTGAAAATTTGGAGTCACCAGGGCGAGCTAATAATATGGTGGGGCAACTCAGTGAGTATGTTGCAAGGCAAGTGTGACAGGTGAAGACTTGTGATCTGTATCTTCCGCCTCTATTCTATCTGCGTAATAGATGCTTTGTAAACCAGAATGTGAATTACTACGACAATGAATGATTTGTAAAATAAGAAAGATTTTGTTCGTTTGAGTTAGTCAAAATGTCTGGAATGGAAGTTTGTCCACATATAACTAATTGGACTTTGATTTGGTCAAAATATGTCCACAATTTAAATGTCATGCGTCCACATACTTTATTTAGACATAAGTGTAATTGAAAGAAGTTTTATCTAGTCAAAATTTGTCCACAATGTAACTATTATGCATCCACATACAAGAAAGGGAACTCAGGAAAAAACACTATAAATAAGGACGTGCTCTATTTGATTTTTCAGTGAATTAAAAGAGAAGAAAAAGGACCTGTAACTGTTCAATGAAACTATCGTATTAACTTTTGTAGAATTGATTTCAGGGTGGCAGGGTGGTGCTAGGGTGAGTTGAAGCTCACTAACGATTGGTGTTCTCATTATTTGCAATAGGTTGGTGCCTGAGAGGATTGGTGTCCTCATTATCTGCGACAGGTTGGTGCCTGAGAGGATTGGTGTCCTCATTTTTTGCAATAGGTTGGTGCCTAAGAGGATTGGTGTCCTCATTATTTGCGACAAGTTGGTTCCTGAGAGGATTGGTGTCCTCATTTGCGACAGGTAGGTGCATGTCAATTTGAATACTTGTAAATTGTAAGTTGGTGCTTGCAAAATAACATAAAGAAAGATGTTTTGTGGTTTTCTCTCGCATTGGGTTTCCATGTAAAAATTCTAGTGTAATGTGTTTTATGTTTTTTTTATTTTTTTTCTACATATATTGTTGAATAAGTAATAACTTCTAAATAACTTTAACTCATTGAAAGGAAAGAAAAGTAAAAACTTCGATACAATAATGATTCACCCCCCCCCCCCT
>ML827956.1:64640-78953 GCA_009831015.1 Picea engelmannii
AAAGACCAATCTCAAGGATATTCAAGTTCCTTGTGATCAACCCATTTCTATCATGTGCAACTATACATGTGTTATTGATCTCTCTAAAAATATTGTTCAACACTCTAAAACTAAGCATATACCCATCAAGTATCACTTTCTTAAAGAATGGGATCAGGATCATGTGGTTAAATTATAATATGTTCCTTCTAGAGAGCAGATCGCATATCTTTACCAATACATTTCCTAGAGACTCCTTTGAGTACCTCGAAGAGAATTTGGGAGTCCTTCCCACTCCTCATTAAGGCGCATAACCTTCATGACAGGTTGGAGGTTGTTTAAAGAATTGTCCAGCCTCAGGGGGAGCAGCGCAAGAAATTGAGTAGCAGGAAATACAACATTCAGATAGGAGGAGTTACTCTCAGGATGTGCACAATATGTAGGGTAGATCCCTTTTCCATTGATGTCAAAAGGGGAGAAACATAGAGTTGTGACAAAGAGGAGCATACAACAAGGGGGAGTGAAGGAGTAGCTCAACAATATGGTTGCCATCAATGACAAAGGGGGAGTTTGTTGAGTATATGTTGTCATTGATGTCAACATGGTGTATAGAAAGGATGGCACAAAGTTGGCACACAGGCAGCGAAAGTGCACGGAAGGATTGTTTGGTGAGAAAATGTTCTCATTGATGATAATATGGCACATAGAAAATATGGTGCAAAGTTGACGCACAGGCCAAGGAAGTGCACAGAAGGATTATTTCTACTATACTATCGTAGATCCACATGAAATGGAACTCCTAGAAGAAATCTTGAAAGGTTGAAAACAGAAGTGCGCAGAAGGATTGAAGGATGAAGGGATCAACGACACAAAAGAAATCATGGAAGTGAATGAGTCTGACAAGAGTGTGCATAGAACAGGATGATGACCTACACCGTAGTTCAGAAGTAAAGTAGACTACAACAAATTCCCTTGTCCGCGATTGCGGAGTGAAACAATTATGCTTGTGATGCATAGAAACGACAGATGTGGAAATATCGTAGGGTGCCTTGAGAAAAGTGACGAGTGACAGAGTGTATTGTGGCATGAAGAGTGAAAATTTGGAGTCACTAGGGTGAGCTCATAATATGGTGGGGCGACTGGGTGTGTATGTTGTAAGGCCAGTGTGACAGGTTGAAGACTTGTGATCTATATCATGTGCCCTTATTCTATCTGCGCAGTAGATGCTTTGTAAACTAGAATGTGAATTACATTGACAATGAATGATTTGGTAAAACAATAAATATTTGGTCTGTTTGAGTTAGTCAAAATGTCTGGAACAAAAGTTTGTCAACATATAACTAATTGGACTTTGATTTGGTCAAAATGTGTCCATAATGTAACTGCCATGCGTCCACACACTTTATTTAGACATAAGTGTAACTGAAAGAAGTTTGATCTGGTCAAAATTTGTCCACAATGTAATTGTTATGTGTCCACATATAGGAAGGGGAACTCAAGAAAAAACATTATAAACAAGGACATGCTCTGTTCAATTTTTTGGTGAATGAAAAGAGAAGAAAAAGGACATGTAATTGTTCAACGTAACTATCAGATTAAATTTTGTAGAACTGATTTCAGGGTGGCAGGGTAGTGCTATGGTGAGTTGAAGCTCACTAAGGATTGGTTTCCTCATTATTTGCGACAGGTTGGTGCCTGAGATAATTTGTGTCCTCATTATCTGTGACAGGTTAGTGCCTAAGAGGATTGGTGTCCTCATTATTTGTGACGGGTTGGTGCCTGAGAGGATTGGTGTCCTCATTATCTGCGATAGGTTGGTGCCTAAGAGGATTGGTGTTCTCAGTCACGACAGGTGGGTGTCTGTCAAGATGAATAATTGTAAATTGTAATTTGGTGTTTGTAGAAGAACATAAAGAAAGATGTTTTGTGGTTTTCTCTCACATTGGGTTTTTAGGTGAAAATTCTTGTGTAATGTGTTTTCTATGTTGTGATTTGTGTCTTGCATATATTGTTGATTAAGTAAGCACTTCTAAATAACTTTAATTCATTAAAAGGAAAGAAAAGTAAAAAATTTAATACAATATTGATTCGAACACCTAGTTTTAGGATCATCTCATCTTACACATTTGTTCTATTGTAAAAGGAGTTTACCCCCTCGAAGAGGCTTCACAATCATTCTTCTCTCTTTATCAAGGCATGGAGTTATTTCGTTCTCTCTTTTTATGTTATTTTGGTCATTTTGTGCATAAAAATAAAAAATCATTAAGCTTGCCTCTCTTGACATCCAACAATGACTCCTCAATAATGTAAAAAACGATGCTATCTATGTCTATTATTTTTCTCCTCAGGGTACTGTTTACTATAGCTTTCTTACAACGATTGTATGTTATAGATTCCAAGTCTGCAACCTCCTCAAGGGAATCAGGAATAGGTTGATCACCCCATGTTAATACATTTTCAAGACTCCTCAAGGTGTAAACTTGCTCCATTACTAGTCCCTTGCCCTTATCACTTGCTTTACAAGCAACCTCTTCATCTCTAGTCAAATATATTACCCCACTAGGTGGTGTTGTAGTCTGGAGAGCTTGATACTAAATTGGAGTCTGCTTTACTAGTTTTTGTTGCTCACTTGTTGGAACCTCATCAGTGCACTGTGCTCCCATAACTACTTTATGTTGCAATATTTCTTCATATTTCTTTTTATTTTCTTCTTCTTGTATTATCCTTTGTTTTCTTCTTATTCTATTATCCTTTGTTTTCTTCTTTATTTTTTTATTTTTTTTGTACTGGGGGAATCGGCAATTGGCGGTTCTCGTACTCGCGTGACACGGGGTCGATCCCCGTCGACTACCACTATAACCCCAGGTGCAACCACCCAGCCTGCAAGAATGGCGCACGAGTAAATCCGAGTGAGAATCGAACATGAGACTTCATTTTACAAATTTCCTTCCATTTACACGGCACTTGTCAATCCGTCTACACCCGTGTGGGCGTTTTCTTCTTTATTTTTTATTGCAACTTCTCCTCTTCTTTTCTTTTATGTTCTTCTACAATTTGCCTCTATTCCTCCTTATTTTTCTTCCTGAGTTCCTCCTAAAGTAACTTATGTTCTTCCTCTTTCTTCTTTGCTTCTTCTTCCTACCTCTGCTTTTCTCTAACATCTTGAAACTCTTTCTTCCTCTATTTAGCTTTAGAGGCTTTTCGCTTTTTCTCTAATTCTACCTGGGAATTTTCTTCTTCATACCTTTTTATCAAATCCTCATTCATTTTCATCTTCAACTCCTCTTCTTGTTGTTTCCTTATTTGTTCACCATGTATGGCTTTCCTCATATCTTCCTCTTCCAGACTGATCTCCTAAAGTCTCTTAGCCTCTTATGCTTCCCTATTAACCCTTTATACTTCGACTAGTCCCCTAGTTATCTCATCCATCTGGTCATTGGTAAACAAAGTGTCAAAGATTGTTAAGCGAGGATGTTGCTTCTTTAACTGAACTTCATCCCAATTATTGGCATTTTCAAAGGGTATTTCATCTTCCTAGCATTCATGAGTGTATGGCCAAGCTAAAGAGATTAGAACACAATTTTTAGATACTAGGCCTTTGGGATCATGTCTCCTGAATTGTCTGGGAGGAAACCTATATTTAAGAAGCACACTAGCTTTGTATCTTGCATGCATTGGGTCTTTTAAGAAATGATGGCGTAGACTAAAATTATAAGGAATAAAAATATTTTTGTTTACCTCTTTCAACAACAAAGCTTTGAAACCTTGAAGTACTATTTGATATGTTATCTCACCTAGGAAAACTATACCATGCACATACTTTGGCAAAAGATGAAGTGTTGTAGTTGCACCACATATTATGATATAAGTAAGGTCTTATTGAAGGTACCAATTTCCTGTGTACTTAATCAACTTCCTAGCATCTTCTATCAGTCTTGGACATTCTCTATAGAAAATGATCTTGTACAACAAAGCTAGGAACAAGTCACAAATGGTTGCATATTGTTTTTTATACTTGTTTTCCCAAAACATTTGACAATATACATGCATAGGGGCTTCTAAAATATGCCAACTAAGGTTGAGAGTTGAAAATACATTGGAAGCACATGCTATATCCAATAAATTAGATTACATATAGAAAGTATAGACAACATTGGGCTTCACTTTTGCCTTTTGTGCCCTTTCAATCATACAATTAAGTTGATTGGATAAAATAGCAGCCTAATTGAATAACCCACTTATAGTAGCTATTGTGTGAGCTAATGGCATCCAAGCATATGTGAAACACAAATAGTCTATATTCTCATATAATATAGCTATCAAAACCATAAGATACATGTATGGTTACCTTAGGTTGGAAATAAAGTAATTACAATTTGCTTTGTGGAATAATCTCCTATCTTCCTTCCACCAACTTGCCAGAATTTCCCCTACATCATTTTTGTCATAGAATTCATCCACAAAAGGATTATTCAGAGAAAATTCAAGCTTTTGAATTTTATATTAATTTTCCAAATTCTCTACTAGAAATAAGCCCACACATTGGCCTTTCTCATACACAATCATACTCTTCTTCAAATATGTGTGATCAATGATCCATTCAATGGCCTCGGAAGAAGGCATAATGAGGGCTCTCACTGCAATAGAGTACAAGTGAGATTTTCTTGTGTTGATGAACACCTTGTCATCAATTTCCCTTATGGCAGGGTCACTGTGAGGAATAACATATGGATAATCCTTTGAATATAACTTCTAGTATAACTCATTCCATACCGGAAAAAGGATTTGTTCTCCTATGTTGGCTTCCATGTCTTTGTATATCAGTCATGGTTGTTGCTCCTCTCATATAAGAATCTAGATTACGGGGACATATTCCTCTAGCGAGGTTTAAATTTCTATCATTAAATCTCTTTGTAATGATATAACAATATCTAATTTCAAACTCTATGTGTTTCAACCAATCGAAGTGTTTGAATTTTATAACCAACAACCCAAATCTTAGTGCCATGATTAAGAAATCTAGATTAAACGTGTTTGGATTCTCAAAATCTTTGAATTTAAATATCGATTGGACATTTCAACTAATGAATCGGTGCATTAATAGACATTAGGTTTGTTATCGGTGATCACTCACCACTTCTATGTTTGGATAAGTTTTAAATCGTAGTGATGGCAAAGTGAGTTTGGATGAGCATTAGTACATAATATTGCGAAGCATGCAAGGTGGAGTCGTCGGTTGAGTTTTCGAATGGTGAAGAGTGAAAGTTAAAAAGTGCAGTGACAAACCTTATCAGCTCTTGAAATCTACTTTGACATTGTTGTGCATCACAACTTTGTCTTTTGGAAAAGTAAAAGGTGATCGTTGATGGGAGATCATCGGTGAAGTGATTTTACTTCATGCATCAATACTTTAGTTTTACATTGACATTAGTGTGAACATTTACTTTTCCATCAACGCCTTTACTTTTATACTTTTGCGCTTTGATCTCATTTTGTTTTGGTACCCATAATCCACTTTCATTTCAATGCATGACATGGCTTTATATTGACGACTAAGACTAACTTTAATCTAGTGATGAAAGTGATGGTACCCAATGTAAACTAGATTTTGTATAAGCTCGAAACTTTGTCAAGTCACTTACAAGAATATAACTTGGGTGAGGAGCATAACTCTTCATCATAAAACCACTCAGGCTAGACCTACTTGGCATGGTAGCTTATGATGTTGCAACAAAGGATGTTAAATTTCGTACCAAATGGACAATGTTCATCAATTGTCTATTCATAGACCCAACCTTTGAGTTGAGACTAACAATTTTAGGTTCAAGTTGTTCAATGAGGATTGGCATTTCATACTCCATTTCCTTCTTTGTGTGAGATTGAGTCTTTTCCATAGACAATGTAGGAATTCATCAATTACATGAAAAATGAGGCTTCGATACCAATTTGATCCAATCTTCTGTGTTTAGTGAAATCATCTCATCCACAACAATCAAAGTGACAATTTAATTCATACATACACAATTAATTGATTATGGTAAGGCTACTTATGAAGTCAACTCAAATAAATAGAAATGAATTCAAATGGAAAAATATATAATTGGAACGATAATTTGGGTAGAATATAACTCCAATTTCTCATTGCTAAAATAATCCTATACAATGATGATATGAACAACATGAAGCTCACTAACAACTATCAACCAACTAATACCTACACCAATCCTTGTCTATTTGAGGGAGACAAATACAATACAACCTAAGGGAATATGAAGTGTTTTGTTTCTTGCCTATTCCTATCTAACAAATACAATAGTGTACAAGTGTACGGAGGACATAGAGACAAAGAGAAGGAGAAAATGATCCATTGTGATTGTTGAGCTTCCATTTGCAATTATTTGTTGCATTGTCACCGTGTCACTATGATGTGCCTCAACATCATATGCACATTACTTTAGGTTGTGTCTATGCCCAAGACTCGTGCTTTTCTAATGAGCACTTGCACTTATGAACACCAAGAGCAAGCATTTCACTTAGTTCATCATGCACTTAACTAAGCTTTGTGCCATACTAAAATAATTCTTGGAAACTAAGTTTTCTCTAGCATAATTCCTTTGTATAGACTTAATCGATCTATAAATATTTTATAGATCATAAACAATAATGAATAAGAATTTATCACATCAATCCTTAAAGAGATAGTCATTGAAGTGCACCGATATGTATATATTTTAATTAATTATATTTTTTACAAAATTTCAATTAATCATCTCAAAATCAAATATTTTCTATAATAATATTGTTTTTTTATATTTTTGTTATTGCTTTTTGATATAATGATTGCATTAATGTGTTATCCAATGGATTACACCTATGTTATTTGTAACAACATAAATCATCCACATATTAATTAATCAACAACACAACATTTTACAACATTCGACAATGCAATAAAATAAGAAACCCATTTTATTATATATGAATAAGAGACCCATAGTCATACAAAATGGGACAACGTAAAGGTCCACAATAATCAAGATACAACCAATATGTATTTGTTACATTAATTTGCAATATGTCCTCATGCAATTGAGATAATATGTCGAATACATTAAACAAAACCCCTGATTTTCATAGACAAATATTCCAAAACATACAACTTGGAGTAACAATCAATTATATTGATTGTCATTCATCACTTGAATTGTTGTCATCGCTCAAGCTACATGCATGCCTTATTTATTCATCACTTGTAGGAAATTTTGTACTTTGATTAGTTAACCTAATGTTTTCTTGATCGGCTAGTTTTTTATGTTCATCCTCTTCACGTTCCATCTACAAACGTAGAATAAAGTGTAATATATATATGCATAAACAAAAAGTGTACCATAGCAACGAGTGTTTCATAACAATACACATTCTTTCGAAGCGACGTTGCATGTCATCTCTCAAAATCTCTTATGTTGGTTGCACTCCATACTTTGTTTCCTCCATGTTTAATATGCCATGACAAAGCATGTAGTCAATATAATTAATATAAAGGTTTCTTGGTGTTCCATTAATTATAAAATGAGGTAAGTTAAACAACATAACTACTTACAACCTCGGATGGGGTGACACGTTGCACCCATGTGCCACGTCCCATAGGGCCTGGCCAAGCCATAAATAAGGTTGGTCGGCTCCCATCCCCTCGACATTAAGAATGGGAGTCAGCCATAACTACAAGCCCACAGCCATGAGACCTTTCACTCGTGCGAACAGTCAGGCGGCCACCGAATTCAATATTCAGGAGGCGGTCATGGAAGTTGTCCCGTCGCACCCTCCGATTTTTATCTACCTCCACATCTGCCTTCCTCATTCTGCTTTTGGCTCGCACCAGGCTAGCAATCTAGAGCTTGGGCGTGGCCATCACTGCATCCACTAGGAATTTTCCATTAGCTTCGTCCTTATGATGCCCAGCAACTGGGGAAAGTCGCATCGTGGCCCAGCCTAGTACACCTTGGCTGCAAGGCAGAAACGACTGCAAAAATTGGAGCGGGCACTCTCAATTGCTCTCACCCAAAAAGCTCAGCTTGCTCGCAGCGATGATAGAGAAAGAATGGCCTAGTTGCCTCCAGCAGTTTTTGTGGAGGAGTTCATCCCAGAAGAGGCCATCCAGCTCCCTCTAGAGAGTTTTCTCTTCACGGGACCACAGCCTCCAATTATCCTCCCTGGGGACAAAATCCAAGCTGATACAGGGGAAAACAACATGGCTTCACCGGTGGAAGATTTCCCCGTTTGTTACATTGAGGAGGAAATCCTGGACGAGCACCAACAAATGGCCCAAAATGACTTACTCTCGAAGGAGCTCTCTCCACTCACAGTCTATGAATGTTAACTAGGGAGCACAGGCATGGGCACAGAAGGCGGGGTTGAGAAGCAGAGCGCGACAATGGGACACCCGGAGGACGTGATGGATGGAACGAGGGTTGTAGAAGATGATGCACACCAGGAGGGCGCGATGAATGGACGCACATCGAAGGAGGGTGGCGAGGTCCTTGCGCCACCTCCTATTCCAACACCCTCAAATTAGTGGTGTGTCCCTCCGCCCTTCTTCCACCCGGACCAGCTCGATTTGGTGCTCTATTTGAGGCGTCAGATGGAATACCAAGCCTACCGTGGTGCACTCATGAGCCAATGCATGGACATGTTCTATAAGGCTCTCTCTGATGCACCAGCAAAGAAAAAGTGTCTGACATGTGCAAGACTCTATGCCCTGCCAGCTCGGTACGAGATTCCTAGTGATGACCCCTGACATAAACCCTTTCGATTTTGGTTAGTTGCTCAGGTCCGGTTGGGGTTTATGTCTTTTATGTTTAGTTTCTTTTTAGTTTTAGTTGTCATGGATAATTCTGCAGATTATGGACCGCCACTTTTTCTGGTTTCCTCCGAGCAGGGCAGATGGCGGTCTGCCTATTTTGACATGGTCATCCAGGGCTGCCAACTGTTTCGGTTTCCGCTTTTTGGTGGAACAGCTGGCAGCTCAAGGATAGTTGTATATTTTGTTATGGTATAATATAAAGGATCCACTCTCTCTTTTTTACTTAAAAATAAATAAATAAATAGCTACTTACAAATTGTTCAATTAAACCATGATACTTGAACATACACTCACAACTCATACTTAACACAATGTCGATCATTTCTTCGGTTGTCTCTTCTTTATATGTTAGCACCTATTAGAAGACATCCATGGACGAGTGTAAATTAATTATTTAAATATGAAGGTCACAACAAATATGAAATCTTAAGTAAGGCCGAAAACGTAAGTACTCACAAACTTTGCGATCAACTCTTTTCTTCCTCATCGTCCTACCTTATGCGTTGAATTGGTTCCTTTTTTTTCTTTTCTACAACAAAACAATTAAAAATTAGTATTTCATGTGATAATTAAAATCAATGTACATAAAATAATAAATTAGTGATTACATACCTCTAATACGCATTTTTGTTGGGATGGCTCCTCCTGCGATGCAATTATGTTCATTTCTTTTACCATCTCCTTGTACACTTTTTTGGACATCCCTATGACCATGTATTGGTTTTCCCCTCATTTGTCCCTTGGAATGTTCATAATATCCTTGAAAAAAGAAAAGCTATGAATCATTAGATATAATAATTACATTTTTTACAACAGAAGATACTGGTGTGTATCATAAATAAGTACGCATTGGTGCGTATAGTAAATATGTACGCATCGGTGTGTTAAACATATGCATATGCACTTGTATATGATAACAATGTGCTTGCCAAATCGAAAATGTTCAACAAATTGTTGTATTCACGTAGTGATTTATAAATTAATAAATGCATCGATGAATAAGTATTGTTAATTACGCACCGCCAATTGTCGACCCATGAAAAAATTTAAAACATGACGGTTTCGGTGCTCTTTGTCTGTAAAATGTGCATTGTTAATAGAGAGGATGTTCTAAAAAAAAACATTATTTTTATTTGAAATTCAGTGGTGCGTTTGACATTAATATGGGCACCGATGTTATATACGGTCATCGTGCGCACCACCAATCGTGAAGGCATTTTTGAAAAAAAAAAAAAACTAACATGGACAGGTTGGTTTGGGATCCAATGCAATCAATGGTCCCATTGCAATAGATACCAAACACCTCATACATAAGTAAACAAACCCTAAAAATATATTGCTTAAAAAAATATTTGTGAAATATAGAGAGGGGAAGAAAGAGAAACAACAAAGAAGTTAGGACTTCCAATACCGAAGGTAACTATGAAACCCTTTTATTTTGGGGGGAATGAACTGGAAATTGCTTGAATCAAATGGGGAAACGATTAATATGATTAACAGAATGAATCGTATACCTAAAATTTATCCTCTACAGATTCATATGTGACATACGGTGATCCCTTTCAAATTTGACTCTTCAAAAACATCCACCCACCCCAAAGACTTTGTTGGTAAATCTCTCTTGCATAAATCTCCCCTCTAAATTTTGGCAAAAGAATGAAAGTAGGAATAGGGTTTTCATTTATAAACACATACATTTAGAAAAATTGAAATTCTCGCTCATTTTTTCATCGTATATTTTGGCGTATTGTTGATAAACGCGCGCATTGTTTTTTTTCGTAACTTGCTTTTTCAAGTGTGTTATACATTAATAAACACATCAGTGTGTTATATATTAATAAACGCATCAGTGCATTTTATACGAAAAACGCACTGACAAATAAAATTCAAATGTAAAGAACCGCATATAAATGAACACATTATGTTTTTGTAACTTTGTTAGTTGGTGCGCTAACATCGGTGCGGTTCGTAAGTAATAGCGCATCGACAAACAATTTAATTAAAAAAAATGCAAATGCAAACCTCTGCAATAAGAATTTGTGTAGGTTGTAACAGAGGCCACTCTTCAATGCTTATTATAACTCATTGCATCGATGTGGTTGTTGTATGGATACACATTAGAGAATCATAATATAATTAGGTGCACCATTAACTTTTGAAAGTCATTCGAAATTTTGTTTGAAGTTATATTGTTCTTTGCTTCACAAGATGATGGTTTTGGCTCAAATGCAGAAATAAAAGAATTATAATATAGATGAGCCAATTCTTCATATTCCAGCGCATTCAATATCATTGCAAGTCCTTCAAGTTCTCTCCCGCCGATTGCAATAAGTCTAGATTTTATTTATAATTCATGTATCTCATTAAATTTATGTTATTTATGCAAGTGCAGTTGAATAATTGTTCATTGAATTTTGCAGGATCAAGATTCGTGATCGAGTTTGGATGTGCAAAATATTCCAATACTTCCAAAATTTTGCAAGCTCTTATCAAGAGAAATATATCGCAAGCAGATGTTTGATGAAAATGGACATTTGTTTTACCCTAACAAGCGTAACATGCCATCTACCAGCAACCATCCTAGGTCAATGGTATTACAACATGAATTGGATCACTTTTATGTGGACACCCCTTGGGGTGTAAGAAAAAGATGATCGAGTATTTGTATTTTTGAATTTTTCAATGGAACTAATGTAAATGTATTGCTTAATTCGACATTTGTTTTATAAAGTGGTTGGTTGTGTGTTTATTATTGGGAACAAAATTCATGCTTCTAATAAATGTTTGGTATAATGTTTGAACATATTAAATGCATTGTGTTACTCATATTATCGATGTAATGTTCAATACTTTTACAGTCGAGATTCTGATGAAAAGTGATATGTCTACCATCTACCATTGCACCCCACTATGATGTCAAGTTACGAGCTTGTTTCTAAACAAGCACAACTCGAAGAGGAAGCATACCAAGAATGGTTGAATCAACCACCTATTCAATTCCCACTACATCATGAGTCACCAATTCGAAACCTCTATAGTAAAACTAGTTTTTCACATGTTTGGGATGAAGGCAATGATATAGAGATTGGTATACATGATTTCTTATGGGATACCCAAGCCATGGAGAGAATTTGTTTACATGCATTCCAGCAAAATTAACTAGGGGATGACGTTAATGTTGTAGATACCTTCTTCAAAAGCCCGAGATTCGCTTCCACCACCCCTCTCTTTGGTTGACAAGGGTTAAGGTCTACACAACTATGGACAACAATGTTACTGTACAACTTGAAAGCAATGTATGGTATGTCAGATGCATGTTTATCGACACTTTTGAGGTAACTAACCATTAAGTCCCCTAATTTTTTAAGGAATCTTGTCACATAATGAATGAAAAAAATGGTTGATTTTATTCATGCTTAATGACAATGTACATTTATATTTCCCACTAATTGCAAGTTACTCAAAGATAAGGTACTTTTGATTGATAATGTCTTGCCTAATAGTTGTGAAGAGGCAAAGAAAATGTTGAAAATGTTGGGTATTGAGTACATATCATACCACACATGTCCAAATCAATGTATTATATATAGAAACAAATATGTTGACAAAGAGATATGTCTAGAGTGTGGGCACATGGTCCTCCTCGTAAGATATTGAGGCACATGCCCATAATTCCAAGGATTCAAAGGCTATTTTGTTGCAAACAATTAGATGTGTTGCAGGGGTGGCATGCCTCACATAGAAGTAAGCCATGATTTATGTGAATCCCAACATATTCAATAGCCATGGAGCGTATAGAAGATAAATGATCCAATAAATTCAAGGATGAAGTATGGAGCCTATGATTGAGCATAACCATGGTTGGAGTTAACCCGTATTCCCTCCAAAACACCAACTATTATGTTTGTCGAGTTATAGTGATCAATAGCAATATCCCCCCATGGTTGTCCATGAAGAATGAACATCTTATGTTTGCACTTATAGCCCCAAGTAGAAGACAAGTGAAGATAATGGATGTGTGCCTCCAACCACTGATCGATGAATTTAAACAATTATAGGAAAAGATGCATATATATGATGTATCAATACCCATCCCAATGGAGAGGTTTTTTACATTGTATGGCATATGTGTGTACACCATGCACAATTATCTAGGACTAGGAGTTTTCTCTGGTAAGCATGTTGATTGATTTGTCTATATATCTAATGTTATTTGGCATACTTAACTTGGTGAAATAATATTTTTTACACTAACATGCTTGGTACACAATAATATTGCAGGTCTTGTAACAAAAGGGTAACATGGATGTAAATGCCATGGACCTTTTATAAAGGTTAGGTGGTCCAACCACCTACGAAAGCATGTGTACAAGTGCTCAATGGTATTCCTCCCAAAAAACCACCCTTGTAAAAGAGTTGCATCTGCTTTCAATGGTAAAATAGAGAGAAGACTTGAAATAATGACATCGACAAATTGGATTAGGACATGTGACACGGAAAAGGAGAAGGAAATGGAAAACTTGTTTGATTCAAATGGGGAACCTGTGCTCGATGAACTGGAATATTTTGACACCTATGTTGAGAAAATTCCCATTCGGATGAAAAGGAAATATGTATTTTATGAGCTTCCATATTGGGAGCATCTTAAGGTTGGCCACTTACTAGATCCCATGCATATATTCAAAAATGTTTCATCTTCTTTATGGAGGCACATATCATCAAATAAAAGTGACACATTGGTTGTTAGAAGATATATTGAAGCTTCAAATACTAAAAAGAGACATTGGGAAAGAAAAGAAACTAGAGGAGAGGCTAGTCCCTCTTGGTATTTTAAAGAAGGTGATGTCCCGTGGATTTTGAAGAAAGATGATCTTTCTATGGTGAATGATGTTATATTAGATGTGAAGGCACCTTTTTTATATGGGTCGACTCTATGACATTGCTTCACTGTAGAAGGGAATTTATCAGGGTTGAAATCATATGACCATCTGAATCATTTAAGGGTATGTATGTCAAATACATGATTCTTTTTCTATACTATCAGTAAAAACATGCTACACACTCTCAATTTATGGCAATTACTAATGTGTGTGTCTATTTTGTAGTGTCATTATGCTTTGCTCATACGTGGTTGTGCGAACCATGACTTCCCCTAAGACCCGTGACATGCTATATCAAAATTATTTGCATTTGTACATTGGATCATATCAAAGGAGATTCATATGGCTAGCATTTCCACTGTGGCGTCGAGATATAATTGAGATTGCTTGTATGTTTGAGAAAGAAATGCCCATGAGTTTTATGGACTTGCAAATCCATTTTCTAATTCACATACCTGATGAGGTTGAATTAGTTGGGGTGCTCTCGTGTTGTTGGATGTTCTTCTTGGAGAGGTACATGAAAAAACAGAAGGGGTTTGTTCAACAAAGGGAAAAACGAGAGGGCTCTATGACAAATGGTTACATAGTATATGA
>ML827957.1:0-25340 GCA_009831015.1 Picea engelmannii
CACAGAGAAGGTGTTGGAGAGGTTTAGAATGTAGAATGCAAAACTAGTTAGTACACCTTTGGCTAGCCATTTCAAATTAACTAAGGAAATGTGTCCCAAGACACAGGAGGAGATAGAATACATGTCCAGGGTCCCTTATTCATTAGCAGTTGGTAGCTTGATGTGTGCAATGGTTTGCACAAGACCAGATATTGCACATGCAGTGGGAGTTGTGAACAGGTATATAAACAATCCCGGTAAAGAACATTGGGAGGCAGTAAAGTGGATTCTTAGGTATTTGAGAGGTACTGCTACTCATGCATTATGTTTTGGAGGTTCATACACTTTTCTACAGGGATATGTTGATTTAGATATGGTAGGTGATAAAGACAACGGGAGGAGCACCACAGGGTATGTTTTTACTATAGGTGGAACAACAGTAAATTGGATTTCGAAACTGCAAAAGGTTGTTGCACTTTCAACAATAACAACAGAGGCAGAGTATGTTGGTGCTACAGAGGCTAGTAAAGAGATGATTTGGTTACAAAGGTTTATGGAGGAATTGGGAAAGAAGCAGGAGAATAGCAGGCTGTACTGTGACAGTGAGAGTGCAATTCATCTTGCAAAGAACTCAACCTTCCATTCGAAGACTAAGCATATACGGTTGAGATACCACTTCATATGATCCGCCTTGGAAGATGGGCATTTGAAGTTGGAAAAGATACACACTATCCAGAATCCTGTAGACATGTTAACAAAGGGAGTAACCAGAGAGAAACTGAGTTCCTGCTCAGTTTCAGTTGGTCTTCAAGAATGAAGATGAAGATGAGAAATTTTCCAGGTCCAAGAAGGTTCAGAGTCCAACATATACAACAAAGGTGGAGTTGTTGAGATCAGTCTCCAAGTGGGAGATTGTTGGTTGTGGAGCCTACTTATCTTCCTGATTTAGAGGTCCTTGCTTTCAATCGTGTTTATAACCCATGAAGACTTTACACCCTAGAAGTATGTACACTCTTCCACGCGGGGGAGTGCAGAGGGGGGGTACCCCCTCTGCAGGGTCCGGGTGCAAGCGGGCCCCCGAAGGAAAAATTGCCTTGTAAATGTATATTGTAATTTCATTGTAAATCTAGACCGTTCATTATAAGGTCACAGATCTAACGGTAGAAATTATGTTAGGGTTTTTTTCCCTAGAAGGAAACCCTCTGTTATGAGGGAAATGTATTGCGGCTATGCATTATGACAAGTATTGTATTCTGAGAGAGGAGACTGTGAGAGAAAGAAGAGGAAGTTACAATGGGTTTTGTTGTAGGTTGTATCCCTTCATTTGCTGGATAATAATAAAGGAAGGTCCTGGCAATTTCTCTGGTGGACGTAGCCCACAGTGGGTGAACCATGTAAATCCGTGTCTCTATTGTATTGTGTATCTTGTATGTTTTGTTTCCACATTTGTTTTATTTTATTGCTCCACGGTCCTATTTTTCTAACACCCTCCTCCCTCCTTCCCTCCCTCTCTCCCCCTCCCTCCCACTATCTTTCCTCTCTCTCTCTCTCTACCCCCCCTCTTGGTATTCCTCTCCCACCCTCTCACACTCTCAAACAATCCATATCTACCCACTTATTTATTTACCTCTTTCAACTAAACCTCACTATCTCGCTCCCTATATCCCCCTCCCTCTCTCTCCCCCACTCTCCACACCTTTCTCTCTTTTCTTCTNCCCTCACTCTTACACACTCTCTTTGTCTTCCCCTCTCCCCCTCTCACACTCTCTTTCTTCCTCTCTCTCTATGCCCCTCTCTACATCACAAGGAATGAAATGGACTTTACCTAGACATGTCAAGAACTAGACCTAGACCTAGACATGGCAAGACCAAGACCATGAACTAGACCTATACGATGACCATGACCTAGACCATGACCTATGCCTATACGATGACCATGACATGGACCTAGAGATAGACCTAGACCATGACCTAGACCTAGAATTAAACCATGACCTAGACCTATACCATGACCATGACCATGACCTAGACCATGACCTAGAGCTTGACCTAGACCATGACCTAGACCCCCTAGATCCATATAATCCTAGGCATAACCTATACTCGACCCTTAACCGCCTTCACGCTCTATCCCTAAGTGCACTATGCATACACCTCTTGTTAAAGGGCCCACAACCCTTGCATCCACATATTGGTGCTCTAACCATTGCTCTATGCTTCAAAACAACTTCAATCATAAGCCCTTAGGTCCTAGTTGTCCCCAAACCCCTATACATATTTATTCATAAATATGTTTGGTCTACAATAAATTCTATATCCATTGCATTAAGAGCGCACATCTATGCCCAGCAGGAACGTGTATGCGTTCCTAGGACACACATGCACTTTAGTGCACACACGTTTTAGGAGCATGCACACATTTTAAGAACACACACACTTTCCTGCTGGGAATTTTTATGTGCCATGCAAACTCCTCTACCTCATATATCTCAAAAAATTGAACAAGCTCGACATCTGCATGCAAAAATAATAGGAACAAACAAGTTTTTGTTCTTTTTGCCTTGTTGTTTAATTCATAGAAAATTTTGTACTATTGCAAGACAATTGTGGGAAGAATTGGAAGACAAATTTGTCCAAGTGGAATTGGAATTGTTGGTTGTGTCTTCTTGGAATTGGAAGACAAATTTGTCTAATTGGAATTGTTAATTGCGTATTCTTGTGTAATACCAAGACACATTTTTCCAATTGGAATTTTTAGTTGTGTTTTCTTGTATAATACCAAGACAAATTTGTCCAATTAGAATTGGAATTGTTAGTTGTGTCTTCTTTTGTAATACGAAGACAAATTTTTCCACTTGGAAATGGAATTGTTAATTGTGCCTACTTGTGTAATACAAAGAAAATTTCTGTGGTGGGGTGCTTGGAAGCCAAATTTTCTCTTTAAACAATGGGGAACCTATGAAATTGATAAAGAAACTCCTCGAGGAAAGATAAACCCATCAAAAAAGTAGAAGAAGAAAGAGAAAAGACAAAGTTATGTATGTCAAAGAGTAGGCTTTTAGAAGAGGCCAATCCAATTTCTAGTGGAATAGATGTCGTTTTTGTTTCTCCTCCATTAGCACAAGCAAAGATCAAGAGTTCAGTAGAGACCAATACAATTAGTATCTCATCAAGAAAACTTGTTGTGGATGACTAGATGATGGAGTATTTGCTTGGAGATGATTATACAATGGATGAAATTAGAGGGGCAACTGGTGCACAACATTGTGGTGAATAATTTCCTTTGGTGCAACCCTCTTGTTGGACAGTCAAACGTTCCAGAAACTATTCAATCCATATCCAATCTCCTCCCAGAATTGATCTGCCAATGATTGAAGGGGAAATAATTGCAACATTGTTAACTCCACAACATGGAGGTCAAGAGTGCTAAAATATGGGTTCATTGTCCCTACCTAGATTGAGTAGTGTGCAGTGAAAAACTCCTAAATGCATTCAGGTGGATGAAAGTGGTCTAGAATCACTTGAAGGTAAGTTACCTAACCATACTATTTGTTATCATTCTTATAAAATAATTAAATAATATTTTGAACCAAAATCCAATGCCGTTAAATGTCAATTATTTTTGGCTTTGTTAAAATCTAGAGGTTTGACTCTTGTTAGGAGAATTTTAGGCATTAAAATAGTTAAAAGTTTATAAACAAGTCATCATATTGTTAGAAACCTTGTGGATTGTTTTCAAAGAATTGGTAAGAAATATTGTTCTAAAGATCGTAATGCAAACCAACATGTCTTTTCACAATAAATTGTTAGCAAGATCACAAGAAAACATCGTTTGCTAAAACAAACCTCTCATCTCATGCAATGCAATATCAAAAACCTTAGAAATTATTCTCATAGATGAGATAACATCGACACAGGTGGCCCAAAAGATTTGTGGGCCTTCATTGGTAGGCTACATCGTTCTGACATGAAATGAATTGGAGTAGTTAAGGGACTAGTACAAGATTTTTGGCATGAGAACACTAGACCTTCTTCCAACAAAAAACATGTACTAAATTTGAGAAGGGGATCTAGAGACCGTGAACCCCATATTAAACACTTTCTTGAAATTACATATACATAATTGTATGAGAGATATAGGACAATACATAGTGCACTTAACTTGGGCCAAATATCTTTCCATAAATGCAAGCCTTGGTATGTTCGAATAAACACAATTCACAACACATGTTGTCATAGATATCACATTGAGTATGGTTATTATTATCACACACACACACACACACACATATTTTGTTTATTTCATAAAACCCTTTTGCAGGAATGCTCAGTTATATTTTCGCCGTCGTCATCTAGATACTTTATTCACAACATCTTGTGTACAAGGCCAAAGGGTTGTACATTTTATCAATTTTTTTTTTTAGATGGGACATGCCCCAGGTGTAGTGGAATGACATTACTAAGCAAGTTCATCCATGTAAGAAATAAGTATGAATTGGGGAGGAAGGTAGTTTCCTTGCAAAGCTTTAAATAAGTCGCATATGATATTGATGGAGGGAAGGAAAGAAAAAAGACACAATTTGTGACTTCCCAGGTACAAGGATGTAACTTCATGAAGGACTTTGTCGAAAATACATGACAATATGTTTAGCATGTCCATTTGGCTTGATGGTAGGACGATCATTTTAGAATATGAAAAGATACATTTCTCGTTGATACTGTCTTATCAATGGTTGATTTTTCTGAGAACTACACCCTTCAACCGCAAAATGAGATTCAAAGCCAATATTATCACTCAGAACAAGTCAACATAATGGTCCATATCACATACATGCATGGGCCGTGCAACAACGAAGAAAACATAGTTATATTGAAGGAATATCACTTCTACATAAACGATGATCAATGCCATGAATTAACCTATGTGCAACATTGATTTTACTTGTTTTACAATCACCTTAAGGAGAAGAACATACAAATGGATGAACATTGGATTTGGTCAGATGGTTGTGCAAGCCAGTTCAAAAATGCTCTTGTATTTCAATGGTTGTGTATGTTGCACAAAAAAATCAAGGTACCACACATTTGGAACTATTTTGAGTCTGGGAACAAGAAATGGGAGCCTAATGGAGCATGCACATTCATAAAAATAGCATTACACAGGCAAGAAATGAAGTTCACAACTACTTCCCTCATTTGATATGCAAAATCCATTGTTGAATGGTGTTCTTTAGTAATAGGAGAGGGAATAAGAACTTGTGAAGACCAATCACACATGAAAGGACATGTACATAGATATTTTTTGGAGGTGGTTGAGGTAGATTGATCATAGTAGTATGAATGCAAAACAGTCTAGGGTACTCATGGATTTCATTCAGTTCTAACACTGGACAATGCAATAGTTGAAATATGGATGAGAAAACTCTCTTTCTTATGTGGTCCATGTAGTAGTAATGAATGGGATGATTGTGAATCGACAGTCTGGGTTGATAGATGGGATCATGTTTCACTCTTGATTGGTCAACGTATAACTATGGAATTATCCCAGTTGAAGGAGGACCAATCAAATATTTCAGCAGATTATGATAATGTCTCAGATATCATACTGTCAGGTTTGGTGAAACCTTATATTAAATTTTGAATAACTATCATCAATGTTTTATGCTTTGGTCATTTAGTGGACTCATGTGTTGGCACTCCATTTTTTGCAGGGCACATATATGAAATGGTTTCACTAAGTGGTAATGAATGGGGCACTAATTATTGGCTGACAGGTTGCTTAGAGGGAAAACATACCTCATGCAATCAATAACTGACTCTGAAGGCATTGAATTTTCGATTGGGTCAATGGTTATTAAAGGAGAATATCTAACACAAAATGAAAGAATACAAAAGAAAGTTGGTTATGCATTTCAATATTATAGACTAGGTGAATATGTATACCACTTTACAAACTTGGTTGTTGGTAGAAACCTCCAACTACAAATAATTCCAAGTAAGAACTGATGAAAGGTATTATACTTCTTTCCTTAATTTGAGAACGATAATCTAATGGAGACCATCAATATTAGAAGTGATCCCAATGGTCTACTTGAATGACCATAGGTATGTAAAAGGAATAATTGAAAAAATATTTCAAATTTATGAATGATTGAAAATTTGGCTTCATGTTATGGTTGTTATGGTATTTTTGTATGTTGTGGTTCTTTTTTGTTGTTAGGGAACTATGTTTAGCCTTCCCTTTCCTTTCCTTGCCTAGCCTTTTGTTTCCTTGCCAAGTCATGCCTTTCCTTGCCATGTCATTCCTTTCCAAGCCTTTCCTTTCCATGTCATGCCTTACATTTCCTTGCCTTGCCATGCATTTCCATGCCTTGCCATGCCATTCCTTGCCTTTCCTTGGCATGCCATGCCATGCCATGCCTTACCCTGCCTTTACATTCCATGTCATGCCTTGCCATGCCATGCCTTTCCTTTCCTTTCCATGCCATGCCTTGCCATGCCATGCCTTGCCTTGCCTTGCCTTACCTTTCCATGCCATGCCATGCATTTCCATGCCTTGGAATGTCGTGCCATGCCAAGCCTTGACTTGCCTTTCCATGCCATGAATTGCCTTGCTTTTCCATGCCATGCCTTTCCTTGACTCACCATGCCTTGCCTTTCCATGCCCTACCATTCCATGCCATTCCTTTCCTTTCCATGTCATGCCTTTCCTTGCCATGCCATGCCTTGCATTGCATTGCCTTTCCATGCCATGTCATGCCTTTCCTTGCTATTCCATGTCATGCCATGCCATGCCTTGCATTGTCTTTCCTTTCCATGTCATGCCATGCCTTTCCATGCCTTGTCATTCCATGCCTTTCCTTTCCTTTCCTTGTCAAGCCATGCCTTGCCTTTCCATGCCTTGCCTTGCCATGCCATGCCTTACCTTTCCATCCCTTGCCTTTCCATTCCATGCCTTGCCTTTCCATGCCATGCCTTTCCTTGCCTTTCCTTTCCATGCCATGCCTTTCCATGCCATGCCATGCCTTGCATTTCCTTGCCTTTCCATGCCTTACCATGCCATGCCATGCATGCCTTGCATTTACTTGCCTTGACATGCCATGCCATGCCTTGCCATTCCATGCCTTTCCATGCCATGTCTTGCCTTTCCATGCCATGCCATGCTATTCCATGCCTTTCCATGCCATGCCTTGCCTTGCCATGCATTGCCTTGCCTTTCCATGCCATGCCATACCATGCCTTGCGATGCGATGCCATGCCATTCCTTTCCATGCCATGCCATTCCATGCCTTTCCATACCTTTCCTTGCCTTGCCATGCCATGCCATGCCATGCCTTGAATTGCCTTGGCTTTCCATGCCATGCCATTCCATGCCTCGTAGCGCCATGCCATACCTTGCCTTGTCTATCCTTATAAGGTGTTAAATTGTCAAACATATGTAATAAGAATTGAGAAAAACCCTAGTCCTGGAGATCCTGCAACAAACAATTTTTGGGGAAATGTAATGACAACAGAGGGGCCCCACTAGCTAAAAATCGATGCTTCGGATCCAATGCAACCAACAGTTCATCCATTCGAGTCTCGGTTTGAGTTTATCGTGAGTTGCAACTCACCTCCTCAATCCATTTAGGGATATGTTGGCAATTTGGTTTGGGAGCATAAAATCCCAACCGAGCAACATAATAGAGTTCCATAAACTCCTACACGTCTGTTTTTCCAAGGCCCACGTGACCACGCTACCCAAAATCACCCGACACAATGTTCTTGAAAATCGACCTCTTGTTCATAATTTGCACTATGCCTCATTGAGAAAAACCTTAGTCTCGAAGATCCCGCAACAAACGATTTTCCTGGAAACATAATGACAACAGAGGGGCCCCACTAGCTGAAACCCAATACCTTGGATCCAATGCAACTGATGGTTTGTCCATCCAAGTCTTGGTTTGAGTTTTATTGTGAGTTGCAACTCACCTCCTCAAGCCATTCAGGGACATGTTGGCAATTTGGTATGGGGAAATAAAATCCAACCTGAGAATCATAACAAAGTTCTATAAGGTCCTACATGTCTGTTTGGCCAAGGACCATTTGACCACGCTACCCACAATCACCCGACATAGTGTTCTTACAAATAAACTTCTTGTTCAAAATTTGCACTATGCCTCATTGAGAAAAACCCTAGTCCTAGAGATCCTGCAACAAATTTTTTTGGGGGAAACATAATGACAGTGGAGGGGCCCCACTAGCTGAAACTCAGTGCCTCTGATCCAATGTAATCGACAGTGTTTCCATTCGAGTCCCGGTTTGAGTTTTATCGCGAGTTGCAACTCGCCTCCTCAAGCCATTCAGGGACATGCTGAAAATTTGGTCTGGGGTATAAAATCCAAACCAAGTAACATAATAGAGTTCCATAATCTCCCACATGTTTTTTTAGACAAGGACCACATGACCACACTACCCATAATTACCCGAAACAATTTTATTGAAAATCGACCTCTTGTTCAGAATTTGTACTATTCCTTATTGAGAAAAATCCTAGTCCCGAAGATCCTACAACAATCGCTTTTCTCGACAAAAAAATGATAGTGGAGGGGCCCCACTAGATAAAACCCAGCGCCCTAGATCCAATGAAACTGACGGTTCATCCATCCGAGTCTTGGTTTGTGTTTTATCACAAGTTGATCTCACCTCCTCAAGCCATTCAAGAACATGTTGGAAATTTGGTATGGGGGCATAAAATCCAAACCGAGCAACATAACAGAGTTTTGTAAGCTCCCGCATGTTTGTTTGGCCAAGGTCCATGTGACCACACAACCCACAATCACCCAACACAATGTTCTGAAAATCGACCTCTTGTTCAAAATTTGCACTATGCCTCATTGAGCAAAACCCTAGTCCCAAATATCCTACAACAAATGCTTTTCTGGGCAACAAAATGATAGTGGAGGGGCCCCACTAGATAAAAATTGGTGTTCCAAATCTAATGCAGTTGACGGTTCATCCATCTGAGTCTCGATTTGAGTTTTAGGAGATTCTTCACAAGATATAGAACTTCCTGGATATAGGTTTAAGGAGATTCTTCACGATTTGTCACATATTTTAAAGATTGAATAATGACATATTGTTGGTAGCCCACAAACTTGATGACATAGTATTTCATTCAATATGTCCGTGAACTCATCATCAGAGGGACTAGAGATTGAGCTTAGGGAAGTATATTTGAAATTCTCAATCAACTGCCATTTGAGTTATGTAAGTTTAAATGGACATTTTTTAGAGGTTTTATACTGGAAACTCATCTATCTAGTGATGAATGGAATCCATGTACTAGTGTTGAAAAAAGATGATACTCAGGATTTGGAATACATACTATTCAAGGAGATTGTTGGAACATGCAGTTCCATCGTAAACCTCACCTTGTCGGTTAAGTGGGTCGATCAAGTTTTTGGGTCGACAACCAACTAAATTGGTGGTTCACCATGTTCACGTAAGGATCCCAGATCCACACTTTATGGATAGGTGCAACCAACTACGCTCAAGCTTGCTGGTTTGGTCCATGACCAAACCTATTTATACATGATCCTTGTAATCGTTCTATCATATCACCAGATCATCATCGGGGATCTACTCTTGCTCTCATTGAACGACTTTTTCTTTAGTGCTATAGTGTCTTTTGACACCACCACTACCACTCGAATCCATTCTCCTCTACGTTTAATCCCTATTCCAACATGGTATTAGACTTGTTGGTTCTTTGATATAGGGTTCACAAAGAAACTAATGGGATTGAGACAACCATGAAGCTGTGGTCTTGTTTCTCTGTGATGGGGTTATTCGAAACTAGAGACTCACTACCAACATTCTTTGTGAGAATTGTGTTACTTGTCATGGGTTGTTGAACCACAAAAACCATTTTTTTCTTCTGTGCTTATATGACTAAAATCGTGACTTGGTTATTGCCCGAAGAATGGACCCATGTTAAATTCTTCACGTGGATTGTTGTCCATCGTTGTTGACTAGAAAAGGTTCAACCAAGGGTGTAGAAGAGCATCAACCGAGAACTCCTTTGTGTGGAGTTTTGACTTGATATTTATCTGGTTCGTTGTCTTTATTTGACATCGACTTAGGATCCGTCGACCAACAGTCGACTAGTGTGGAAGAACACCCTTGGAGAAGGTTCAACCACTTTTTGAGTGTCCGACTGGTATGCATGTTGTAGGCTATTATTGATAGAGGAGGTTCCAACAGTAAACTGCGCGAGGGTTTGATCGACGATTTCCAATCTGTCCAACATTTTCTTCGGTTGAAGATAGATGCATGGATGCCCTCACCAATTAAAAAATATGCCAAGACAACTTCTAGATACCCTAGAACGATGCGTGGATGCTCAACTAAGCCTCTTGACTGAAATAAAGCTTGACTTGACCAGTTGGCTATGGTGATACCATCGACTTGTTGTTTGCTTGTCAAAGTGAAAAAGAGATCTAACTTGAATCTCCTTGTCATCGATTGAAATATGGTTTGACTTGGACACCCACATTGCTTGACTCGACTGGTATTTTTTGTTCGAGTAAAACCGACATGAAGGCCGATAAAGTTTCCCTTTCTTGACTCAACTCACAGACTAGAATCTAACCATTGGGATATGCTTGACCTACCCTTAGTTTGACTCGAAAGCATGGCTAGAATAGGCGCTGATCAGAGGCACGCCCAACTATTAGTGTTTTGGTAGAAGGAGAATGCTGAGGATACCCTAGCCTTGCATGACTTGGGTCGATTACTCATTATCGACCAGCCTTGGCATTGGATCCTTAGGAAATATATCTCGACTTGGTATACATCGATTGGTGAAGCTCGACCTCTTGTTGTGGATGAATTTCAGCTCACTCTTTCTTTTAAATATTTTGTGTTGGATCTTTCCTTCCATAAAAAATGGGAATGTTGGATGGAGATAAGCTCTAATGCTCCAGAAATTGTAGGAGAGTCATGAGCAGAAGGTTATTGCCTTGGAATAATCTCACAACCGACTTTGCATAGAAGTCACTACCTTGTAGAATGTCATTGCATAGTTGCATACTGAGAATCAATGCTTGAGAAGTGATCTGGAGATATCCCACACCCAACTGGAAGATAAGGCTTCTCTCTTTCAAACTATCCTTCTGCAACAGTTTGATGATGAATCTAGGAAAATTGTTGACCTAGAATCGACAATGGAAACCATATTTCAAGATATGGTGGATGATTTTGAAGACAAAACCAATATTGTCAATGATCTTGTGAAGGAGGTGAAATCTCTTTTTCATGAAAATGCTTACTTGAAGACAGATAATGTGGGACTAAAAAATCAGTTGAAGATTGCAGAAGATGTGTTCTAGACTGTTGTTACTGAGCACTCTAGGAGGGTTCCTTCCATGGGGAACACTATGACAAGCTTTTTATAGACTCTTGCAAACAAATTTGAGGAGAAATATGACATTCTTGAAGAATTGGAAGAAGAAGTGAAAACTCTTCATCATACAACATTGACCACAGATGTCAACCAAATGATGGAAGAAATTTCCAGCTGACTTGTGAGATTTCCCACTTGCATGCCTTAATTGATGAGATTTGTGAGGAAGCTTCTCCTCTTCAAGAAGATAACAATCAAATGTTTAATTAATATTAGGCATTGAAGGAAGATTATGATGCCACATTGTTGCAACTGACTCAGAAGGATGAGACTCTTCAGAGCTTGCAGAACTACAAACAGAACATTGAAGAACATGTTCTCCAACTATAGGCTATTGAAAAAAATGACGAGACAACTGTTGAGAAGAAGATTGTTGTTGTTGAGATATATAGCTCACCTGTTTATTCTTCCACCATTGCTGTTAGTCAAACTGTTTGTGAGAAGAATTCTGATGCTATTGAGCTGCGAGGCTCTCCCATTTCTTCTCCACCCCTTGTTACTATTTGTAAACTAGATGTTGTTGATTTATGATTTAAAACTAATGATTGTGTTATTTCTCCCAACTTTGAAAAATACACTACAAGTATAGGATCTTGGTTGCTCAACAAGATGGGATATACTGGAGGAGGACTTGGGAATAATGAATAGGGATTTTCTACTCCTATTATCCCTAAGAAGTTGACACTGAGAATAGGTCTTGGATGTGATGTTGTTGTTTCCTCATTTCCTACACCTTCTCTTGTTGAAAACAGGGAAGTTTTCTTTGTTGCAGGTGAAATTCATATATATTTTCTAGCAGAGTAATCTACTGAATCAATTGATGGGATGGATGTTCCTAACATGCCAAAAGTTGAGGATATTATTATTGATAACACTGCTGCTGATATACTGGGTTTTTCTATTCTTGAGAGTACACCACACCCTGAGCCTATATCTGTTGATCAAACAATACAAACCTCTATGCCTTATCGTCATCATCGCCATCGAAGACATGGAAATCATGCCTTCCAATCCTTGCAAAAGAGACATGACATAAATAACCATGGACCAGTATCGACTATCAGGATTGATTGTGGTTGGATTGATGAGAAGTCATGGGTGCATCTGACCATATGTTTGAGGAGTTCCTACTATTGTGTTTCATTAGCTATACAGAAATACAACACTCCTCATTATTGATTTCTTTGTAGCAGCCAACCACATGATCGCCCCAACTTGACAATTGATTGGATTTCGACTGGGATATTGGTCGACTATGACTCGACCTAACTTGACAGTCATTTGGAGGTGATTTTTTGACTGTGCATTTGTCGACTGAGTTTCAACTAGATTTTTTCCACCGATTGTTGTTTCTACAAAGATCTATTGTTGATTCTTTGATCCCTTAGTTGTGTTTAAGGGGGGGATTAATTGACGTAGTTGATTTTTAAACCCATGTGTAAATCCAATTGATGTGCTTGGATTTGCCGAGACCGAACAAACCATGTTCAACTGTATTTTTGGGACCTGTATTTATGCTTATTGTACCTTATACAGAGTGCATTGGATTGATAGAGACTGATTATATTGGTGTGTTCTTCTCTAGTCGATTGATCGACTGGTTGGTGTTGTCTTATTGTCTAGTTGATCGATCGACTAAGACCATGTTTGGACAACATATTTTTCAACTAGTTTGCAATGATTGACTGCTCCTTTTGGCCTTAATCTGTGTTGATGGTCATCAAACTTCTTCATGAGTATTGTTGTACCGTCTTGTGATCGTGTTTTTCAGTTAGCACAAATTCAGGGGGGGAAATTGTGGATTTTTTTTTTCTCCAATACGAGTTTACGGGGGGGTGTTGGAACATGTGGTTCTATTGTAAACCTCACCTTGTCATTTAAGTGGATTACCCAAGTCTTTGGGTCGAAAAATGACTAAATTGTTGGTTGATCATGTCCACTTAAGGATCCCAAATCTACATTTTATGGATAAGTGCAACCGACTACAACTGAGCTTGCTAGTTTTGTCTATGACCAAACATATCCCTGCACTGCTTGTGCTATTGCCAAACCGACCGCTAAGAAATAGGGACCGTACACCCCTCTTCCTACTCTTGACAGGCCATGGGAATCCATCTCAATGGACTACATGTTGGGCCTCCCATCCATTAAGTGGAGAAATGAATGTGTTTTTTTGTGGTTGATCACTTTTCTAAGATGACGATTCTGGTTGCCTGGAAGAAGAGCATCACAGTAGAGGCCACTGCCAAGATATTATTTGAACGAGTCTGGGTACCTTTTGGAATCCCACAAACCATTATCTCATATCGAGACAGTCAATTTCTTAGCACATTCTGGTCGAGCCTTTGGTCACTGTTGGACACCAATCTCACCAAATCCACAACCTTCCACCCCCAGACAGATGACCAAACTGAGGTCGCAAATCGAATGATTGTGAATATCCTTCACATGTATAATTCAAATCACTCTCGCACATGGGATGAGATCCTTCCCTATTTCCAACATAGCTACAATCGATCCCTACATAGCTCAACCGGCCACAACCCCTTTCAGGTGGGGTTGGGATTCCAACCATTGGGTCCCATAGATGTTGCACTTCCCCTTGCGGTCACCTCGACTGACTCATCTTCTGCTCCAACTGAAGCTGACAAAGCCACCCATTTCATTGAAAAGATCATGCACATCATCCAATAGGTTCAGGATATCCTACAAAAGTCCAATGACAAGTACAAACAATGCCATGATCAACATTGGGTGCCACATAAGTTTCAGGTGGGCGACAAAGTTTGGTTGCACTTGTAGAAAGAATGCCTTATAGGACCCCATCGGAAGCTTCGCCCACTCCGTTATGGGTCATACATCATCACCAAGTCCATGGGGGATAATTCTTTTGAGCTCAACATTCCTCCTTTCCTTGGCCTGCACCCAGTGTTCAACGCGGATCTCCTTCACCCTTATTTCCCACAATTATTGGACACCTCAGAAGTAGCAGAACAACTGACACCAACAGAGCTCAAAATTGACTGCATACAACATGAATCTAATGATTATATTGTAGACACATAGATCAAGGGCGCTTGACAACAAAGGAGACAACTTTATCGAGTCGTCAAAGCAGGGTAGCTCCTACACCAAGGCAAGTGGCTCACCTGGGGCCAAATTCAACAGAAATTTCCTCGTCCGATGGGGGGCCTCAATGCAATGGAGACCATTGTTACTAAGGAGGGAGGATTGATCTAGGTGGATATTGGTGGCCACCCACCTTTTCCAACTGGCTCAAAACAATTTTCTAGCAATTTTGGTAATTTACTATTTTTAGCAGTTTTCACTTCCGGAGCTGTTTTGAGGCCCTAAAAGATATTGTTTTGGGGAAAACATATTTGCAATATGAAATTTCCTTCAATATTGTGCCTAAAATGAATCTCCTCGACGATACCTTTTCAACATGCTATCATACGCCTAAAACGAAGATCGTATGCAAAAGTTGATGTACTAACTTACCCAAACGGGGCCCACATGATTTTTGGTGCTTCATCTCCTAGGGTTAGGTTTTTGGATGTCTAGGGTTTTTGGCATTCCTACTTATTGTAAAAATGCCTTTAGAGCCTCATTGTAATCATCTTCTTATGAATAAGTGCAACTGTCACATCTCTTCTCAGAGATAAGCCGCCACCATTCCAACAAGATTGTTTCCGCTGCATTTTACAGTTTCAACTTATTTCGTTATTGAATAGAAAACCAATTTTATTGTATCTCTGTTATTTTTTGTTAAGAACCTGTCAATAATCTGTAGTCATTTCGTTCTGCTCATAATATATGGATCAACAAACCAAGGAAGTGTACTCCCTTCTCTACTCTACAGTCCTTCAGGCTATACCACTTCTCTTCAGGGCTCCAATGCACTTGGCCAAGAAGTCTCAAAGTTGCAGTTCTGAGAATCCTAGTTGCAACAAGTCCACTGGACTTTCTTCATTCCATGCTTTTTTCATTGAGATTGATTTCTTCCGGTTCTCTTATTATCAAGCTTCCAGCTTCAATAGCCAACATATCATTTGTATTAAACACATACAATGATCATGATATAATATCATAACAATTCCACTCATTAAATGTAAACTCTGTATTATACATGGAAACAAAATTTCCCAAGCATGAACTTCTTGCTCATAATTCGTTTGTCTCTTGCAACAACAGGCATCAATATTTTTTATGGCTTACCGTAATGCCATATGTGAGACAATTTTTCTTGCAATTTCCTCAACCTTCAATCAACTAAACAAACTATTAGCATAACATAACAAATTTACAAATATTAGTTTCTCAAATATATTTTATACAAGAAAATAAATTTTCCTATCATGAGATTTATGCTCATAATGTTTGGCTCTTGCAGCATTAGACATCGGTATTTATTATCCCTTACAATAATTCCATACTTGATACCATTCTTCCTGCAATTTTATGAACCTTTGGTCAGCTAAACAAACTATTAGCAAAACATAACAAATTTTCAATTATTAGTTTCTCAAATATGTTTTATATAGGAAAATAAATTTTCCAAGCATGAGGTTTCTGCTCATAATTTTTATCTCTTGCAACAACGGGCATTGGTCTTTCTTATGTTCTTACATCCCTTCCATATCCAAGACTACTCTACCTGCAATTTTCCCAATTTACACTCAGCCAAACATATTTGTCAGTACTCATGCACATTATCATTCTATCTTTATAACATTTTCACAACTCAAATAGTGACATGTTGATCTAAAAGATTGTTTTATGGTCTTGAGGTCAACCTCAAGAGGATATAAATCCCCCTATGTTTTTATAGAGGTGGTACTCCTCTTTGGACGAAATATTTGAAGATTCTTTGTATGGATCTACAATGAATACAAAGGGTAAATACTAAAGAGAAAACCATGAAATATCTTCCAAGAAAACTTGTATATAAAAATTTTCAACCCTTATATACAGTTATACAAATATACATCAGATCATTTAAAGAAAATATAAGATAAAGTGTGTCAACATAGATTTGTGTCTACAAGGTTTTGGAGTCTCCTTTCAACAAAAAAATATTTCTTTCTTGTAAAATAAGTTGAACTTGGAATCTGCTACGACTTTTGCAAGATGAAGAAATGGACAAGTCTTCAAAGAAATTTAAATGATAACTTCATTATTACTCAAAAATATTTTGATAGGAAATACATTTGAAATCACATTCTTTCAGCTCAAGTCTGAGAAATCACTAATATAATACCCTGAAATATTTATTTGTAGGGGGGATTTGTAAAAATATCCCAATATGACAAGTTCAATAATGTCTTGAGAAAGAGAACTGAAATAGATTCAACAAGGTCTCAATGAAAATTACATGAACTAAAATTATTTACATATACTTTTACAAGTAAGGGTTATGCTCCTTTCAACTTGAAATGTTACAAGATGACTAAAAATTTCTAGAGAAAGAACTGCTCACCCAAATCTTCATGTTTTACATACATTCATGGAATATTTGATGGAAAGAAATAGAAAAGAAGAATATGTAGAGAGACAAGTTTTAGTAGGCCAATCCACCAAATCTTGGAAAGATAGAGCTTTTCTTCTTGAAGACTCTTCACCACTGTAGAAACTTCTAACTGCCAACCCCTTGTTGATGCCTTCTATTTCCTTTTTAAAGTCTACTCTCAATGTTCTTGAAGTAGTTAGGGTTTGCCTTTCTAAAATTTTCCACACACTTTCTTTTAGGAGTAAATACTTTAATTTATGTTGTATTTAAGTCTCATTAATGACTTTATGTCATTGAAATTCATGCCTCAAAGTAGGACCCACTTTATCCCTTTATAAAAGACATTTAATACATTTTCAATTCCAAAACTTGAAGTTGACTTAATTAAAACAATTTGGATTGTGTTGTAATTTTTTGAACATGATAGTTGACTTATTAACCATGTATACCACTCTATAATTAATATTCATCTTCCCATATTTCCAATGAGTCTTCCTAAACATTATTTGGAGTTCTTCATCTCAAGTTATAGCCTCGGGAAGTTGAGGTTCCAAACAAATTTACCAGCAAACCATGAAAACATAGATGAATTTTCTTTCAATTTCTAGGAGAATTATGACCAAATTAATCCATTGATACCTATTCCATTTTTTTCCTCATCAAATTATCTTTCCAACGAGGCATGGTTTTCCCAAAACGGATGCCCGGATCTTGAGTTATGAACTTCTGAAGATCGATGCTCAACAATCGTCCATCAAATTCGTGGATCAATCCTATCCCTTCATTAAAATTTTCCCTTTTAAATACCACATGCATTATGGTGATGGGGAGTTTAATTTTTATACTTAAAATGTTTACACAATATTCATGTGGAATAAAGGAGACTATAGAGACTTTGGTGTAGCTCTCGTGCCTTAGGAAAGTTTAATGAATTTATAAAATTTTGATGGTCCAGTTAGCATCCAATCATAGCATAGTCAACGCCCATGTCATCGCCATGTGTCACCCATGGGTGGGTCCAATTCACTGCCATGTATCATTAGAGGATGGGTCCACCTCACTGCCACATGTCATTAAGGGATTGGTTCATATCACTGCCACATGTCATTAGGGGATGGATCGACCTCACTGCCACATGTCCCAACATGGTAGGTCTACAAAAAAGGGGAAAGAAACTTGGGATATGAAATAATATTAAAAAAGTAAGTGTAGTGTTTGTGGAGTTACCATGTGGACCTGAGACTTGTTCCAATGAGAGTAAAGAAAGGTAAGTGTTGGGGAGGTATATACTGGAAATAACGTGACTTGTTCCAATGAGAGTAAAACATGGTAAGTGTTGGGGAGGTATATAATGGACCTGCAGACCTGCGAGAATAATGAGAGTAAGACATGGTAAGTGTTGGGGAAGTGTTGGGGAGGTATATAATGGAAATAACGTGACTTGTTCCAATGAGAGTAAAACATGGTCCTGATGAGAGTAAAATATTGTAAGTGTTGGGAATGAGACTAAAACATGGTAAGTGTTGGGGAGGAAAATAACGTGACTTGTTCCAATGAGATTTAAGCATGGTAAATGTTGGGGAGGTATATAATGGACTTGCAGACCTATGGGAATAATGAGAGTAAAACATGGTAAGTGTTGGGGAGGTATATAATGGAAATAACGTGATTTGTTCCAATGTGTTGGGGAGGTATATAATGGACCTACAGACCTACAAGAATGCAGAACTGGGACTTGTTCCAATGAGAGTAAAACATGGTCAGTGTTGGGGAGGTTTATAATGGACCTATGGACCAATGAGCATGCAGACTTGAGAATTTTTCCAATGAGAGTAAAACACGGTTATTTTGGGGGAGGTATATAATGGAAATAACGTGACTTGTTCCAATGAGAGTAAAACATGGTATGTGTTGGGGTAATGGAAGTAAAAATGGAAAAGAAATATTAAAAAAAAATGGGAAAATGGGAATATGAACGTGAACATGGAAATGGCTAAGGAAAGGAGAGTAAGGAATGAAAGAGAGAAAAATGGCTAAGTGTGGAATATGGAGACTAGATTGGAAGAGGGAAAAATGGTTAAGTATGGAGAGGAGAGTAAGAGTCAGAGGAGAGTAAAGAATAAAAAGTAGAAAAATGGATAAGTATGAGAAGAGTATGGAGAGTAGAGTAAGGAATGAAAGGTAGAAAAATGGATAAGTATGAGAAGTGAAAGGAGTAAGAGAGTAGTGAGAAAATGAAAAAAATGGCTAAGTAAGAGATGAGAAGATAAGCGAAGGGATAAGAGAGGGAAAATGGATAAATATGGAGAGGGGAAGAAGGGCACAACACTTAGAAAATTTTCCATTCTTCGAAGTTATTTTTGCAATCTCTTTGTCGGACTTCTGGAAAAAATCATGAGTATCTTGGGCATACATACTCGGATTTTTATTCCAAAAATTGCATGACGAAGATGAGACTGAGGGCTACACTATGAACTAATAATCATTCAAAATTTATTTCTTCTGATATAAAAAAAAATTATTTTTCCAAGAGAAATAAATCTAGTTGATCAAAGATTTTTATCAACATGATCTCATAATTGTAACAACAAAAATTCAATCACCTTAAGCTAATATTCATACTAAATATAATGCAACTACCATTCATTATTCATTTTCAACACCATGAGATTTTCATAATGCAACAAATAAATACCAATAAAATAAGAATCATTGTGTCAATACCCATGGCCACATCTACACAATGCATCCTTGCATTGACTCCATAATACCATAACTATGCCACACATTCCACCATGGTGATTTGGAAGGTTTGGCCAACTCCTCAACACAACATCCAAACTCCTCCCAAGTACATGCCCAACTATTTGGATACCTTCCTCTTCAACCCATACACATCACCAAGAATATAATTCTTAAGTTCTCTTCAATATCAGGAAAGAGGTTGCAGTCCAAACATTAGCTATACAAAAGAAACCACTGATCATCCGCATAGCGTTATATCCCCTCCATATCCAATCATCTCATGGTCTCACACATGACTAGCTCTACAGGTACTCATTGCTATAGCAGGAGTATGTCTCCTTACTTGACCTGGTTATGATCTTATAACCAATCATAAGACAATATGAAACTAAATTTTATTTAATTCCTTTTAGCATCAACAAAATTTATATACTCTAGGCCTTCGACCATTACATATCAATTTAAATCTTGAAAATTTAGCTAAGGGAATTCTTATCTCAATTCTCTTCATCATTAGAAACAACCAAATGCATACCTATATGGTTGTTATCAACCAACTTGATGCTACCTAATCAACAGATATTTGTAGATGCTCACATGCTTCCTCCTCCATATTTTTGATCATCATCCCTACCACCCTCATGGGTCTTCACATGGATGGAAGTCATAAGAAGCAACAACATCCACATATTTAATCATGTTATTATCATTTTTCATGAATACATAATCCATCACTAGTCATACTCAATATAACATTATTATTGCATGTATATAACAACAGACTATTCTAAGTCCACAAGCATACCATATGCACCAAGCATTTATTGTCACCATTCCTACTAATGCATATGCATTTTAACTTTATTGTTTGCATCATGCACTCTATATCATTTATGTTCTAGTTCACTTACTTATTTATTTATTGATGCTGTAGTTGGTTGTCCTTGAATTTATTCAAATCCTTGCTCCCTTGTGTGCTCCCATTCTTCTCATATGCACTATTGTTTCCTGGTATAAACATTTTCCAACCAAGTTCCTCTTGGCCAATCTGCAATCCAACCAATTTGTTCTATTGCTAGCAGCTTCTCTTAGGAAGACATACCCAAACTTTATCTTTATGAAACATTCCAACATCTTGGAATGAGGTAGCTCACAACATTCAATCACTCTACTACCACAATATTCTTGAATCAACTTAACCATAATCATTCCACATCTCTACTATTACTTCTAGGTGTCTAGTGTATTTCTCAATTTTGGTAATAGTTCTCTCCACTTCATTTAACAATTCTCTGTGAAGCCACAATTTTCCCACTCAAGACCAAACCATTCCCAATGGAAGTCTATTTTCCTTCAGTGGAACTTTTCAAGTGAAAGAACCTTCATTATTCTATCCCTGATTCTTTGCATTTGTATCCTACTTCCACTGTGAACTTTGATATAAGAAGTGGCTTTCTTTCTTTGGATGTTTCAGCTATTATTGTCAATCCATAGCTAGTAACCCCTTTTCTAGGCAATCCTATGCTTTCACATAGAGATAATTCACACATCACCTCCTAAGATCCTTGTTCTCTTTCACATTAATCTTTATAGTTATCTACACATCTCTATATTTAAGGATATGGAGTCTTACTTTTTCTTTCTATGCCCATTAATGACATTCTTTACCCATTGGATTTATGTCCAATGTGAGAATCCTTGTTGTTGTGCCTTGCAATTCATTCAAACTCTGTAGCAGTTGACTAATAATTTTTTTTTTCTTCGCTTCTCGAGTTCTTTATCCACTTTTCATTACTTGTCTTGTGTCTCTTATTGCCTTACCAAATTCTACAAGTATGGCATGATTCCATGCCATTTTTCTGTAAGTAATAACTACTTTGGTGCTCAAATGAATCTTCTAGTTTATAACATGTGTCATCTCCAAGATTGAGTTCTCTCCCTTCTTCTTTCCATTACAAGGCTATTTCACTTTTCAAATGTGCCTATATAAATCTTCATAGGCACTATAATGTATCTATGAAACATTTCTCACCAATCACTGATTTTTTTCTTATACCTGTAACATTTGGAAATGTTTTCCCTAAAATTAACATTATTTGGGAAATCTTCATTTTTAACAATTGCATGGTTCATTATTATTATTATTATTATTATTATAATAACCCAATTCTCTCATAGAGAATTCAATCCTTTTGCCATATTGTCCTCTAGATTAACTTTCCAACTATTGTACTCAGACCTTATTCTGATTATGAGATGATAACTATGGCTTTCTGAAATAAACAAGTCTTTGTCTCTCTCTCTCTCTCTCTCTCTTTCTCTCTCTCTCTCTACACTTACAAGCCACCAGAGGCCTTCATTAATTTTCTGAGAACAATGTGTTTTCCAACTCAAAAATATGGGTGGAAATATGTCTTCTCCTCTTTAATATCTTTTCAATGACTATTCTTGTCCCTCAATCTCATCTATGAGCTGAAATTTATGGCTTCCCAAAAAATACAAAAACAAAAAAAACCATTTTCACCCCATGAATACATTTTCTTTACTGCAACAATTTTACTAGAAGGTAAACTTTTGTCAGTTGTAGAAGAAAATCCATAAATACTCAAGGAAACTTTGTATTGGGCATTGCTAATACTCATAATGGTGAACACATAGCAAATTTTATATTTGGAATTGGATGATCCAATAAGATTTTACAATAATCTAGAATCTTCTACTTTATCCCTTTAAAAAAAAGTCCAAGCTTAGAATTCTTAGAAAAACTGGCTATATCCTAACATGGAGTTGATGTGGCATCCCCGGATGATGTGACATGATGATGTGTCGATGACATGACATCATTGGTTGACATGGAATTGATGTGGCACTGACATTGAACTGATCACCGGTCCACTAGTTATTGGGGACTGCTTCTCTTCTCCTTGCCTTTATACGCCTTTGGTTTGGTATGGTCCACTGGCCACCGGGCTACCCCGCACAAACCTCCATCCAATCAACCTGTAATCTGACACCAATCTGGTCCACTAGGCCACTGCAAAAACATCCATACAACACTTTTCAACTGACTTTGGTCTGGTCTAGTCCACTGATCCACCACACACCCCATACAAGTCTTCTATCTAGATCCCTGCCAACTCTAATGTGGTCCACCAGGACACAAGAGCACCAACCCACCGAGACACTACACAAGTATTCCAATCACTTATGTCAATCGAATCCTATCTGGCCCACTGGGAGGCCATGTGAAAACCTCCATATGACTTCCCCAATCGACTCGCAATATGATGTGAGTTTGGTCCACTGACCCACTGGGTCATTGCATGTAACACCTTGTTTCCCCCAGTTTGTAAAAATAATTTGACTGGCCAAGAACTGTGGCAAACTCAAAAATGTGAATATGTGATGTGAATGGACCTTGTGGAAAAGGTCAATGAATGTGAATAACATTATGAATTTATATTGTAGGACTACTGAGAGGGGATGTGCTAAAAAAGAGACCACGATGGCGGTGGAAGGCACTTGGAAAGGTGGCGTTAACTTCCATCGAGAATTAATACCGTATTTGGAATTCACTGGCCCGAAGAACCAAAAGTGGCTCGCTGGCCCCGAATTAAATGTCTCGCCGGCTGGTAGGTAGATGGATCCTCAGGAATTAATGAGGGATGGGGAGGTGAACTGCCCATCCGTAGAGCCATCATGACTGACCAGTGTGAGGAAAATCGCACCACATGCAACCTCGCAAGAGGATAAGGCGTGGGGTAGAAGCGATTGGGGGCAGACGTGAGGGGAGGAAGAGAACTCTGGAAATATGCAGAGTGAGTGATACCAGAGAGGAAGGAGAGTAACCTTTGCTTCTGGTCACTGGAAGACAGAGACGCAGTCTCACAGCATCGTGGTCTCAGCTCGGGGGTGGCTAGCAGTAAATCCGTTGGGAGTCGCTGAGCCTACAGTTGGGTGGAAACGAGCACCCCTCTCAGCAGTTGCATAACCTCTGGTGTTACTTTATGATAAGTGTTTTTCCTCTGGCATCTTGAAATATATATTTATTCTAACATTTATGTTTATAAGCTGTGAAATGGTGAATGATTTCAGAGTGAGAATGTCTGTATGATGTTTTGATCAGTACTGGTAGATGCATGTTTATAATGGAAAGACTACGTATGTCTTATGTCTTCATAAATCTCTATTTATATGCATACTGATCTAATTCAGACTGCGTGTCTGATTCGTGGGAGAAAGGTACCCTTATATGCCTCAGATAGTACCCTGGGTAAAAACCTCCCCATAAAGATACCCTTCTTAAAAATCCCATCAAGAACCGGGAAAGAGAATGTGAAGGCGCAAGGCCTTAGTAACCCTGCACGAGGAGGAACGATCCTCTTGAAAACTCGAGATGACAGCATAAGGATGAAGTATCGAATCGACAGACAAGATCCTGTCGGGAGATCTAGGGTCACTCACGACTGTCAGATTGGAAGAAGAAGATGGAGTGTTAAGTGCCTTAACCCTGATAGGTATTGATTGACAAACAAGATTCCATCGAGAAACCTGTGGTCATGCATGACCGTTAGATTGGTAGGAGTAAGTAGGGTGTTAAATGCCTTACCCCTTTGTTTTCTGTGTCCTCATGGGCAGTGAAGAAATCGGGACCGTAGATCTCCAAGGTCCATGGGAGTATCTGGACCGTTGATTTTTCCACGTCCCGGGAGTCGTGGAAGAATGCATGGATAGGAACCAATTTGAGCCATCAGATCTCGGCTGGAAAACTCGACAACCGTTGGATCTGTCAGGACTTATCCGAGGGGTAAACCCCCAGTGGATAGGGGCGAAATCCCTAGGATAGATATGAACCGTCCGAATAACGGAGGCCAAGTGTCATGAGATTACCCATTTCGAGAAATCGGGAATCGCGAACTCGGGAGTCCTGGTTACGAGAGTTCGGGACTTTCCATGGTGAAAACCCCGAAATAGATTTGGGTCATCTGATTTAAGGAGGCCACGTGTCGTGAGATCTCCCATTTCGGGAAATCGGGAATCGCGGGATCGGGAGTCCTGGTGACGAGAGATTGGGACTTTCGATGGTGGAAATCCTGGGATAGATCTGGACCGTCCGATTTACGGAGGCTACGTGTCGTGAGATATCCCATTTCGGGAAATTGGGAATCACGGGATCGGGAGTCCTGGTGACGAGAGATCGGGACTTTCCATGGTGGAAATCCTGGGACAGATCTGGACCGTACGATTTAAGGAAGCTATGTGTCGAGAGATTAACCGCATCGGGAAACCAGGGATCGAGAATTCGGGAGTCCCGTGATTGAGAGTTCGGACTCTCGTGATGATAAATCCCGATGAACGAACGAGATTCTTTCGGAGGATCTCAGGGTCTATAAAAATTGTCAAATGAGAGGAAGAGACGTCAACTTTAAGCCGGGGTGCGAATACGCCTTAGGGTAAGTGGCGAGCAGATCTGAACGGCCAAAGTCCACCCGCTCAGATCTATGGCTGAGACTTCATTCCGGAGCCCCCTTGTCATTCTTCCTTTAACGGTGGGGGGGGGTGGGGTCCGGAATCGGACGTGCAACTCTCGAACGGTTGAGATTAATTCACCTTGATCAATGGTGCTCATGTGAATTCCAGACCCCCCTTGCCATTCTGCCT
>ML827957.1:25623-58139 GCA_009831015.1 Picea engelmannii
CATAGGTAATTCGGGGGCTTGGATTCTGCAGAAGACCAGAAAAATTTGATTGAGGTAGTGGGTATGTGACAAAGTTGTATCAGAGCATGGTTACAACACTCGGCCTAATTGGGCTCATGAACGAGTTGTGCATAAGCTCCTTTTGAAGCACTCCTACGAGGAGTAATCCCCTAACTTAACTCTCTTGTCCAAGATTAAAACTTGGAAATGAGAACCCGACTGTGTATGCATGTGAAAGAGTTATAAATTTATGCACAGGTTATCAAATGTATTTAACTCTTGACTAATAACCAACGTTTGTCTTTTCACCCAAGCAGACGATTAGCCGTGGGAATTTACAGACACAGAGAATGGTGACTCACTAAGAGATGGGAGAAGGCTCCCACAATAGAGACGAAGAGTCTGACGAAATAAGAGCAATAGGAACCCCTCCAGATCTAGCCGAGACTATGAGGAGTCTCATGGTTGAATTGCAAAGCTGCAAGGCCAACAATGAAGCAATGATGAAAGAACAAGAAAAGAAAACTGAAATCAATGCAGTTTTACTGTAGAGCTTATTCGACGTACAACGACAAATGCAGCATGAACCTGAGATGCAGAAACATGGTCGTATCAGTGGCCATACTAAGAGGATCACCTCAAGGAAGGTCCATCCCAGAGGTAAAGGATCAGTGCCATATGATTCCACTGAGAAGGAAGTTGGCGATTCAAAAGGCTCTTCCAGCAGCAGGACCAGTTCCTATTCTCGAAGAAAACAGAAGAAGCAAAAGACTTCCAAGGGTCATAAATTTGAGGAATTCAAAAAGGCCAAACCTCCCTCTTTCGACGGTGAGATAAAGAAGGGAGAGGAAGCCGAGGCCTGGCTACTTGGACTGAAGAAATATTTCAAAGTCCACGATTTTTCAAAGAATTTGAAGGCCCAAGTGGCCACTTTCAATATGAACGGAAAGGCTTCCATCTGGTGGGAAGATATTAAGAATATGAAAGGGGTCCGCGAGGAGGACCTATCTTGGAAACAATTTGAAAAGTACTTCCGAAAGAAGTATTTGTCGGAAAGATATTTCGACGAGAAGGCTAAAGAGTTTTATGAACTCAAACTGGGGCAACTCACTATAGAGGAATATGTCAACAAATTCCTCGACTTATTGAGATATGTACCCTACATCAAAGTAGAGAAGGCGAAGGTGCAACGATTCATCAGTGGTCTACCCAAGGAATACCGAAACCGAATTGAATTTGACGAGCCAAAGACCTTAGAAGACACTATTTGAAAGGCAACATATTGTCATGAACAATATGGACATCGGGCAGAGTCTCATGGAGACTGGAAACATAAGAGTGGGTCGAGATTTCAGAAAAAAGGGGATCAAATCCTTAGGATTTAAGAACTATAAGAAGAACCCCAAAATGAACTTCCCAACCCGGAGTGTACTCCAGTAGAATTTTCCCTCGTCGGACGGAAATAAAACTTCTGGACCTATACCAGTGAAGACTAATAACCCAAAGAGAGAACCTCTGAAATGCTGGGGTTGTGGAGAAGAGCATCTCCTGAGAGACTGTCCACACCAACAACAGAACAGTCGGAAATTTTATAACATTCAGGAAGCTACCACAGTCAATGATGTGGCAAGGAGTGTGCCGCAGATTTATGCAGCCTTGGATAATAACCAAGCTGATCACCAAGCTTCAGTGGTGGAAATAGAAGGTATGATTTTTCAACCATCTAGTGTCGGTTTTGATTGACCCTGGTTCAAATTTGAGTTATATAGCCCCTAGAAATGTTGATAAGTGTAAGCTATAGCCACGAAAAAAAACCAAGCCATGGTTGGTACAGTTAGCCACTAGAACCAAAAGAAGGGTAGTAGAGGTCATACCAGCCTGCCAATTAATGTTGGGTGAATTCCCCACCCAAGCAAACCTTAACATATTACCCCTTGGATCCTACGATCTATTGATTGGTATGGACTGGCTGGCCACCCATAAATCCAGACTGGACTGTTACCATAAAACCTTAGAATGTGTGAGCAAAGAAGGAAAAAGGATAACCCTCCAAGGGATCCAAAAAACGGTCTCAGTGAGGCAAATATTAGGCCTGCAAATGAGAAAGTATTGCCGAAAGGGATGTCCCCTATATGCAATACAGGTGTCGAAAACAATCGAAGGTGATAAACCAAGCCTTGAGGATCACCCTATCCTCAGAGAATACATAGATGTGTTTTCAGAAGAGGTACTGGGTCTACCTCCGAGAAGAGACATTGACTTCTCGATAGAGCTCGCACCAGGAGCGGTGCCGGTGTCTAAGACACCCTACCGGATGAGCACACCTGAGTTAGTTGAACTCAAATTGCAATTGAAAGAGATGATGGATAAGGGTTATATTCGACCCAGTGTGTCCCCATGGGGAGCACCAGTCATGTTTATGAAAAATAAGGATGGCACCCTTAGACTGTGTATAGATTATAGACAACTCAATAAAGTAACCATAAAGAACAAGTACCCCTTGCCCAGGATCGATGATCTATTCGATCAGTTGGGAGGTGTGTCTATTTTCTCAAAGATTAACTTGAGGTCGGGATACCATCAAGTCCGAATCAAGGGTGAAGACATCCATAAAACCACTTTCCGGACACGGTATGGTCACTATGAGTTTGTGGTAGTGCCATTTGGGTTAACCAATGCCCCTGCCACTTCCATGTGCTTAATGAACAATGTACTCAGTAAATTTTTAGATAAATTTGTACTAGTTTTTATTGATGACATATTAATCTACTCTAAGAATAGATAAGAACATGAAGAGCATCTTAGACTTGTGCTGCAAGTGCTAAGAGAGCATCAACTCTATGCTAAATTCAGCAAATTTGACTTCTTTCAGAAGCAAATACATTACTTGGGACATGTTTTGTCCGAGGAAGGGGTAGCAGTAGATCCTGACAAGATCAGGTCTATCATGGAATGGCCTACCCCAAAGGATGTTTCAGACATCAGATCCTTTATGGGTTTAGTGGGATACTATAGGAGATTTATAAAAGGATTCTCCAAGATTGGTTGTCCAATCACTGCCCTCCAGAAGAAGGGGACAAAATTCCTGTGGACACAGCAATGTGAAGAAAGATTTCAAACCCTGAAAAATCTACTAACCCATGCACCCATGTTGAAAATCGCTGACCCAGAAGCTGACTTCCTTGTGTGCACAGATACCTGTAAGGAAGGGCTCAAAGGAGTCCTTATGCAGAAAGGAAGTGTGATTTGCTATGAATCCCGAAAATTGAACGAACATGAAGTCAACTATGTGACTCATGATCTAGAAATGGCTGCCATAGTGCATGGCTTGAAAATGTGGAGGCATTACCTCTTGGGAAGAAAATTTGTACTTATGAAAGATCACTGTGGATTGCGGTATTTGTTTGACCAACCAAAGCTCAATGCCAGACAAGCTAGATGGATGGCCCTCCTTAGCGAATTTGATTTTGAAATCAAACACATTAAAGGGAAGGAAAATAGGGTGGCTGATTCCCTTAGCAGAATCATGAAAACAATTCACCTGGCAGTGGTGAGTACTTGCGAGACAGATGTCAAGAACATAGTAAAAAATGCATAAGAAACAGATCCCTTCGTTTAGACCGTGACCCTATACCTACAGAAAGGACACTCTAGAGTAAAATATGAAGGCTACCAGATGACCGAAGGAGGTCTGCTCACTTACATAGATAAACTGTACATTCCAAATTATGACGACTTGAAGAGGTTCATTATGGATGAGCTACATAAAATACCATACACTGGTCACCCAGGATACCAGAAAATGATCACTACCACCCGGAAACAATTTTATTGGCCTGGATTGAAGAAAGACATAGCCAAATATTTGGCCCAATGCATAGAGTGCCAACAGGTTAAAGCAGAAAATCGACACCCAGCAGGACTATTACACCCTTTACCCATCCCAGAATGGAAATGGGAAACCATCTCCATGGATTTTATCATTGGATTGCCAACTTCAACCAAACAGAATGACGACATTATGGTAGTGGTGGATAAACTAAGAAAGTCTTCTCATTTCATCCTCGTCAAATCAACCTGCAAGGCGATAGATATCGCCCAAGTATTCATGAAAGAGGTGTTCCGACTGCACGGTATGCCGAAAGAGATAGTGTCTGACAGAGACACAAAATTTACTTCCAATTTTTGGAAATCACTGATGGTTGGTTTAGAGACCAAATTGTTGTTTAGCACCGCCTATCACCCTCAAACCGATGGACATACATAAAGAGTGAATCAAATATTAGAGGATATGTTAAGGATGCATGTAATGCATCAACCCAGGAAATGGGAAGACTACCTGCCATTATTAGAATTCGCCTACAACAATGGCTACCAAGCATCCTTAAAGATGAGTCCCTTCGAGGTCCTCTATGGTAGGTCGTGTAATACTACAGTCAGCTGGAGTAATCCTGTAAATAGGATTTCTTTTGGACCCGACATGTTGAAGGAAATGGAACAACAAGTGACTCAGATAAAACAAAATCTGAAGGTCGCTTAGAACCGACAGAAACGTTATGCTGATCAAAAGATAACTCCAAGAGAGTTCAAAATGGGAGACCATGTATATCTCAAAATTAAGCCTAGAAGGAGTTCCTTGAAAATGGGAGCTTGTGCCAATTTGGCACCCCGATATTGTGGACCCTTTGAGGTTTTAGATAGAGTGGGACCTGTAGCCTATCGGCTAGCACTTCCTCCCACAATAAAAGCACATAATGTTTTCCATGTTTCATTATTAAAGAAATATGTACATGATGCTAATCATATAATTGACTGGTCTGTGATCCAGGTGGAACCGGAGGGATAATTTCTACCAGAACCCCAATGCATATTGGACCGAAAGGAAACCCTGCTCTGAAACCGAACCATTGCACAGGTAAAGGTGCAGTGGAGACATTTTGGCCCAGATGAGGCTACATGGGAAATGGAGGATGCCATGAGATAGGCATATCCGATTTTGTTTACTTCTGTACATACAATTCATGTTAAAAGATAAGAACATCGAGGACGATGTTCCTTTAAGGGGGAGGGAATTGTAACACCCTGTTTCCCCTAGTTTGTAAAAATAACTGGACTGGCCAAGAACTGTGGCAAACTCAGAAATGTGAATATGTGATGTGAATGGACCTTGTGGAAAAGGTCGATGAATGTGAATAACATTATGAATTTATATTGTAGGACTGCTGAGAGGGGATGTGCTAAAAAAGAGACCACAATGGCGGTGGAAGGCACCTGGAAAGGTGGCGTTAACTTCCACTGAGAATTAATATCGTATTTGGACTTCACTGGCCCGAAGAACCAAAAGAAGCTCACTGGCCCCAAATTAAATGTCTCGTTGGCTGGTAGGTAGATGGCTCCTCAGGAATTAATGAGGGATGGGGAGGTGAACTGCCCATCCATAGAGCCATCATGACTGACGAGGGCGAGGAAAATCGTGCCACACGCAACCTCACAAGAGGATAAGGCATGGGGTAGAAGCAATTGGGGGCAGACACAAGGGGAGGAAGAGAACTCTGGAAATATGCAGAGTGAGTGATACCAGAGAGGAAGGAGAGTAACCTTCGCTTCTGGTCACTGGCAGACAAAGACACAGTCTCACAGCATCGTGGTCTCAGCTCGGGGGTGGCTAGCGGTATATCCGCTGGGAGTCGCTGAGCCTATAGTTGGGTCGAAACGAGCACCCCTCTTAGCAGTTGCATAACCTCTGGTGTTACTTTATGATAAGTTTTTTGCCTCTGGCATCTTGAAATATATATTTATTCTGACATTTATGTTTATAAGCTGTGAAATGGTGAATGATTTCAAAGTGAGAATGTCTGTATGATGTTTTGATCAGTACTGGTATATGCATGTTTATAATGGAAAGACTACGTATGGATTATGTCTTCATAAATCACTATTTATATGCATACTGATCTAATTCAGACTGCGTGTCTGATTCATGGAAGAAAGGTATCCTTATATGCCTCAGATAGTACCCTGGGTAAAAACCTCCCCATAAAGATACCCTTCTTAAAAAGCCCATCAAGAACCGGGAAGGAGAATGTGAAGGCGCAAGGCCTTAGTAACCCTGCATGAGGATGAATGATCCTCTTGGAAACCCGAGATGAAAGCATAAGGATGAAGTATCGAATCGACGGATGAGATCTCGTCGAGAGATCCAGGGTCACTCACGACCGTCAGATCGGAAGAAGAAGATGGAGTGTTAAGTGCCTTAACCCTGATAGGTATTGATCGACGGATGAGATTCCATTGGGAAACCTGTGGTCACGCATGACCGTTAGATTGGTAGGAGTAAGTAGGGTGTTAAATGCCTTACCCCTTTGTTTTCTGTGTCCTCATGGGCAGTGAATAAATCAGGACTGTAGATCTCCAAGGTCCATGGGAGTATCTAGACCGTTGATTTTTCCACGTCCAGGGAGTCGTGGAAGAATGCACAGATAGGAACCAATCTGAGCCGTCAGATCTCGGCTGGAAAACCTGACAGTCGTTGGATCTGTCAGGAGTTACCCGAGGGGTAAAACCCTAGTGGATAGGGGCAAAAGGCTCGGGATAGATTTGAACCGTCTGAATAACAGAGACCACGTGTCATGAGATTACCCATTTCGGGAATTTGGGAATCGCGAACTCGGGAGTCTTGGTGATGAGAGTTCGGGACTTTCCATGGTGAAAACCCCGAAATAGATTTGGGTCGTCCAATTTAAGGAGGCCACGTGTCGTGAGATCTCCCATTTCGAGAAATAGAGAATCATGGGATCGGGAGTCCCGGTGACGAGAGATCGAGACTTTCCATGGTGGAAATCCCGGGACAGATCTGGACCGTCTAATTTATGGAGGCTACGTGTCGTGAGATCTCCCATTTCGGGAAATCGACAATCGCGGGATTGGGAGTCCTGGTGATGAGAGATCGAGACTTTCCATGGTGGAAATCCTGGGACAGATCTGGACCGTCCGATTTACAGAGGCTACGTTTCGAGAGATTAACCGCATTAGGAAACCAGGGATCGAGAATTTGGGAGTCCCGTGATCGAGAGTTTAGACTCTCATGATGATAAATCTTGATGAACGGACGAGATTCTTTCGGAGGATCTCAGGGTCTGTAATGACTGTCAGATGAGAGGAAGAGATGTCAACTTTAATCCGGGGCGTGAATACGCCTTAGGGTAAGTGGTGAGCAGATCTGAATGACCAAAGTCCACCCGCTCAGATCTACGGCTGAGGCTTCATTCTGAATCCCCCTTACCATTCTTCCTTTAACGGTGGAGGGGGGGGGTCTGGAATCGGACGTGGAACTCTCGAACGGTTGAGATTAATTCACCTTGATCAACGGTGCTCAGGAAAATTCCANGGAATAGTGTGGCGTGTGAAGTGGGGCCCCCTCCTGTCTTGTTGATGACCATGTCACATTTCCCCCTCTGCCACCTGTACTCCACTTAACCATGCGACGAGGCCTGTTCTCATTGGCTGTTTGCTAACCCTGTAGGGATTCGTCCCTATTGGCTAGTCACTAGCCTTGTCGGGGTTCGACAGTTGCAATGTCGAACGTTTCGAAATTCCTGTAGTGCTAAGGTGCAAAATACAAAGAGGCGCCATGATTATTTGACCTGTGATCACGACCCGCGATCACATGAGAGAGAGAGAGAGAGAGAGAGAGAGAGAGAGAGAGAGAGAAAGAGCTATCTTGCGCTAGGCCTCCGTAGGTAATTCGGGGGCTTGGATTCTGCAGAAGACCAGAAAAATTTGATTGAGGTAGTGGGTACGTGACACTACACAAGCCTTCCATACACTTCTACCAAATGGCTCTGGTCTAGTCCACCGGCAAACTCGGTCACTACATGAGTCTTCCAATTACCATGTCAATGGACAAAATGATGACAGTTTGATAGTTGGAAGATACGATATATTTGCTTGGCATTGATTATGCATACAGACTAACACTGAAGTGGTGATAAAAAATTACATTATGTATAAATCTGAAGGGTTTCATAGTTATCTTTTCATACACAACTAACAAAGGGTTGTCTGATGAATATAAACTCATTAAGTAAACTTTCACTGATGCATGTGGTATAAATAAAAGACAAAAATCGTAGATCAATGGCTCTAGATCCATGTGAGGCTTGATCTGTTGGTTGTGGAGCCTGATTATCTTCCTGATTCAAAGGTCTTTGTTTTTAGTTGTGTTTATACCCCATGAATAATTTACACCCTAGAAGACTATACACCCCTCCACGCGGGGGAGTGCATGGGGGGCTTGCCACCCCTGCGGGGTCTGGGGGGGATATCCCCTTGACTGGGGGGTCTAGGGGCAAGCGTGCCCCCGAAAGAAATTTTTCCTTGTAAATGTATATTGTAATTTCATAGTAAATATGGACCATTCATTATAAGGTTCCAGATCTGACGGTAGAAATTATGTTAGGATTTTTTCCCCTAGAAGGCAACCCTCTTTTATGAGGGAAATGTATTGCAGCTATGTATTATTGTGAATATTGTATTATGAGGGAGGAGACTATGAGAGAAAGAAGAGGAAGCTACAATAGGTGTTTTGTAGGTTGTATCCCTTCATTTGTTGTATAATAATAAAGGAAGTGCCTAGAAATTTCTCTGGTGGACGTATCCCACATTGGGTGAACCACATATATATGTGTCTCTATTGTATTGTGTATCCTCTGTGTTTTATTTCCGCATTTGTTTTATTTTATTTCTCCGCGATCCTGTTTTTCTAACATGATCAATGGTTGTTGCATGCTAGAATTTCGGGAGGCATTACTCTCGATTATGATTCCCAAATCAAGTGAATGAGATCTCTATGGGAAGCCATGGCCATGGGGAAATTCTTAAACACAATTTACAAGGCTAGAATGGCATTGTTTAACCACAAAAACCTTCCCTCCGATGTTGTCCCATAGAAAATTAATTAATTAATGTTTACCCAGAAGATAAATCTCCTCCAAACAACCTTTGTTGTCCTACAAAAAAAAATTAATTCCATTCACGAACTTTTGTTCTGTCATGTAGTAGGCCCTTGAAGGCTTGGTTTTTTAACCTACAACTCTGATACCATTCTATAACGTACTCAACCACCAGGTTGATCCAGGCTACCTCAAAATGCTCTCAAGAATGCTCTGAATACCACGTCTTTGTGACATACCCGACATCAACAAATGAAATTTTTTCTCTTTGATACCACTTTTAATGTACCCATAGCAGCAAACCCAAAACTGTTTTCCCAGATATTGATCTGAAATGTACCCATTGCCCGAGTACTTCCAAATTTGCCCTCTTGGACTGATTACGATTTATGCTAAATTCTTTCATTAATCAAGAACATGAATCCAAAGCATGAAATTAAATAGAACATGCTAAACCATAAAAGAATGTTTAACATCATTCCATGCACAACATTAACAATAAACATGCATAAACACATCATCTCAAAGATAATAATAATACATAGCAGAATATAAATATACAAGGAAACACAAAGTGCACTTATCATTGATTAAACCATTCACCAATTGGCCTCAGACCAAGGACGTTCCTACCAACCATAGATAGTGTTGTCCCTAATCTCAAGAACAGGTTACCCCCGAGTCAGGGCCTATTCATGGTCCTAGGTTTGGAAGTGGAAATGGAAGTTGGATTTTCTTCCTTGGTCTCTTGGACAACTTGTAAGTGATCATGTCCTACTACCAATTATCCCTCTAGATGGCCTTCTCTACTATTTGCACAATTTGTACTATTCTCTTGTCTAATTATTCCCTCATGGTGGTGAAGGAATATTGGCATTTGAAAAGTTATTTTTCTATCTCGTCTTCTTTTTTCCTCCAATATTGACTTTCCTCTTGGATTTCTCTGTTGAATTCTTTTAACTCCTCAAGCCTTTCTCTCTTCTATTCTTTATCCACATTGAGTCTATTTTTTATTCAAATTTATATAAGTTGTGTCACAGTCAAGGATTTAACTAATTTGATACCTTATGATCCATAACTGAGGGACTTGTAACTCACTTGCTTCACCAACACAGATACTTTGTGGAATTAAATTTTTGGTCTTCGTTTTTGTAACTTATGTAGAAATTTATGTTCTATGAATGGATACAAGGCCTTTATTATTTATTTAATTCTTAGTGAAACTACCCTTTATAGGCATGGCATGCTCTATGTTCTAACCTACACACATCAACTAGATAATAACACAATAGTAATCAATCCTAAGAAAATACTCTAATCTCAGTGCAATTCCTTTGCATGTTGATATCCAATTGAACTAGAGATCTTAAGATAATCAAGGTTGAGACATCATCATGGTTCGGTGTGGGTGTTTAGTTTGATTATAGTTCTCTAGTTATAAGCTAGTTACTTCACATACACCACATATTGTAAAGTGTAATCAACATAGATCAAAATATTGATGAGAATGAAAGAATCCAACATTTAGCATGGCCATAGATTCAAAAGAGTTATGTTCTATAGCTCTATGCCCATTGGAACTCACTCTAACATAGAGATAGCATTCCCATTGCAATTAAATCTACAATATGCACTTTACTTTTCAAATATATGACCCAACACTTCTACAATTTTTAATATTTTTCACACTCTATTGTAGACTTGGACTCATGGAACCAATTTCCTTGTATATGACCAAAAAAATGGCACAATTGGTGAAATTGAGTGCTTCAACAAACAAAAGCAAAATCACTACTTCACTTATGAAAATGTTTGATAATAAAGAAGAAAAACCAATCCCTCACTTCCACGTTTCATATGTATAGGCTCAAGCTTCAACTCATAATTTTTAATGCATACAATACTCATAAATCTAGCACATTTCCCCAATGATTGGAAGGCCATATGAAAATATTTCACATACAAGTATTAGGCTGGAAACGTTTTTAAGTATTCAACAATTTATTACTTCATTTTATCCATCCTATGGCTATATATAGCCAAACAATCAAGATATGATCAAGGAAGAGAGACCAAACTATTTTCCAAGCAATTGAACTCTCCATTCTACACAGGCTCCAATTCCTACATGTATACATCCAATCACCACTTTGTACAACCTCAATGAGATGAACATGAGGTTGTTTATGGCTTTTGAAACCTACACACAACCCCAAAGTTAACTTAGAAGATATGTATTACCTTCTTGGAGTAGAATCACTAGTGCATGGCCTCATGTAATCAGTCAAGCACTATATGAACATTGGGTTATGATACCAATAGTCTTAAGGATTGAATTTTTTTTCCTTAGAAATTAAATTTAAAATCTCTACTAGATAATTGCAACAACTCTCTCATCATATCCCTTAATCTCAAAGTAAGATGAATGGTGGGTAATGCAAAGTTGTTGGAATTCATCAAATACAAGTGCAGAATGAAATCCTAAGTGAAAAAATAAAACTGCAGCTGGGAATTCATCCTTAGATCCATTAATCCTACTACATGAAGCATTTTAAACACAAATAAATCATCAATAAATCAAGAAAAACAATTAACACATCTATTGAGAAAATTCCATCACACAAAGACACAATGTTTACCCTAAAACCAAAAATGGGAAAACCAACATTGAATGATTGCTCAATGTTCTTATTCTAGCCATCTCTAGTTACAATGTAGCTCATGGTTTTATGTACATCCTTCTTTCTTTGGCCAACAATCAACCCAAAATCTCTTTGAGAGTCAAATTACAAGAAGATATAGGGAGAGTTGGTGTGATGGGAAGGCCAATAAACATGGTCTTTCATTTCCCTTTTCCTTAGTCTTTTCTCTCCCATTTTCATTTTCTATTTTATTTAATTCTTTTTTTAATCTCTTTTGTCTCATTTACTTTTACATTCGTGGTCTTTATAAATATTTTATATAACCTCATTAATTGTCAAATTTTACTTAGGAACTATTATCCTAGGTATAACTAAGGAGATCATGTCTTGAGGACCACAGATCATAGACATGGAGTGTCGAGAGCTAGATGATTTAAGCATGGCCTCGGAGGGCCCCTCTTTTCTTTAGTGCAGTCCACATATCACTAGCATCAGTATTCATCACACTGGATTAATCTTGAAATGGAAATGAGTCTTTCTACATGAGGTAATAAGTCTGGGTATCATTGTATGTATCGCTCTGATTTTTAAAACATTCAAACATGTTTCATTTAATATTTATGGATTTCATAACGTTTGCTTGACTTTATGTTGTTTGCCTTGTCCAAACATGGGAAGGTCACATGGTTCCCTAGTAAGTTGCTCTCCTTTTAGGATAGGTTGTTAACTAGTGGATCTCTGAAGAGTCATCACTTGTTTCCTCCATACTTACCATTTTCCATCTTTATCCCCTCCATCTATCCACATTTTTGGGCATTCGGGAAGGCTCCACTTGGAAAGGGTTGTACCTTACCTAATAGGAAGAAGGGGATAAAGGCCCAGGGGGAAGTGTACTTGGAAAATGTTAAGAGACGAATTTAAAACTTCGAGATGCTTCACCCAGGGATCCCCGAGAAATCACTAAAATGCTTCTCATCAAGAAAAGGAGACACACATATGAATAAAACACTCAAGGCATTTGTTGGTGGATAGGAGGTCTCAACATGAGCTAGCCTATCATGACCATGAACATGTAGCGGTATGACACTACCACCCAACTGGTCACCAAGCCAAGGTAGTGGATCTTGGTTTCATGGCCAAGAGAAAGGGGGTCTCATCACGATCCAACCTTCTCATTTTCGTGAATTTTTTTTGGGTTACACTGCCACTAGCTGGTCACCAAGCCAGGGTGGTGGCCATCAACTCTTTCCTTACAACATGAAGAAAGATATCTAAAAGAAGAAAGAAAAGATAAAAATAATAAATGGAAATCAGTGGGCTTGGAAACATTTGCATCCATGACAATGTGCAACTCACCCTCAACAAAGGCACCCATAGGTGAGTGTTACATTTCTCTACTATCACATGCACCCCATGCCCAAAGTTTTTTTCCTCACCACCTCATACTTTTGCATGATTTGGATCAAGATCCACTGGGGAAATGACCTTGTTTTAAGGGATACTGGCCCAATAGAACACCCTGAGACCATTCCAAACTCTATACTTGTCAAGTTTCATAACATTTTGAGCATTTTTTTGGGTTTAGGGGGGTTTAATGCACATTTTTGGGTGTTTTAATTATTTGAAGTAATTTACGTATTATGATGCCTATGACTTATGAACCCCTAGAGGTTGTATTGGTTGTCTTTGTAGGACCTTTCACAGTGAACATGTACATGGAGAGATGACTATCTCGGACCTTCATGAGGGCTCAAAGCCCATTTGATTGATGTTGAGACCCTATCCAGGGGGCAAGATGAAGATGAAGGGGTTCTGCCAAGAAGAAGAAGGATGTTTCCTTTGGAGGAACTTTGGTGGACCTAGACCCGGGAGGATGTGCCTTTCCCACCTCAACACTGGCCTTTGGATGCCTTGGACTTCACCCATACATCCCTGGACGTTTCTACATGAAGTGGTTGTCACCTTGGGGGTAATCCTAAGGTTATTGGCATGCGTGCAAAGGTTTTTATCCTTTGGAGGCCCAACATTTCACTCCCTAATCCCAATGTTCCATGACAAAGTTCCAACGTCACCCTAGAAGGGCATGATGTCACCACTAGGAGGGTCTTTACATGCAAATTTGTTTTATTTTGTCCATAATTTAATTTACCAAGAAACTGGCGAGGTCGGCCCTGATATTTTGACCTAAAATAATTAAAGGTCAAATTTTGGTATAAATAAATATAAAGTGAAATTCATTTTATTATAAGTCTCACTTGAGTGGAGGTCTGAAATTTTCTTCGCACTAAGGGTTATTGGTTGAAACAAGGAGGGCACTACTCTTTTAAGTCTTGTTTTTGGCACTTGGACAAATTTTATAAAGTTTTGTGGCAATCTTGCATGGTTTTAAATGATTATTCTAGGTCAAAGTAAGTAGATTTTTACTTTGTCATTGTAAATGGTTATGGTAATGGTTTTGTTTCCCATACAAGATTATGAAATTGCATGTTTTAATTAATTCTTGAAGTAAGAAACTTAAAGTACTAACTTTCTTGCTTTTCATTTTCCTAGCTTTATTGAATTGATGTAGTAACTAGTGAAACCCTAGGGCCCTAAAGTGTTAGCTCTCTAGAGTTTTATAATAAGTTATTGTGCAAAATACTTTTCATCCATAAAAATCTAAGAAGAAGGAAGTGTTAGGGACTAGAAGTGCCTACACCCTAGCTTCCTCACTTCTTGAGGTCAAACCTAGGAGGACTTAAGTTGCTACTCCTCCTAGGTCTTTGTCCATCTTGGATTATGTGTAAAATCACTTGTTAGTATCCTTGAAGGAAGTCGCCTACTTGAATCCACTACCCTTAGAAAGGCACTAGTCAAACCCCACTCTTTGACAAGTATCTTCAAACTCAAACTCCGAATTGTTTCCTACTTTATTACCCTACTGACTTTAACTAGTTAACTAACCTAGCTTAGAGATACTAACAACCACTTAATTATTGTTGATAATTCACTATTACAGCCATTGTTTGTAGTCTAAATCAACCTACTAACCACCTTAAAACAACCCATAATTTGTACAAGGAAAGTTCAATATATTCTCAAGTGTTTGTTCAATTGCCTTAGAAGAGTACATTTCTTAAGCTTGTTTACTGTTGTCATTACTTTTATTTCATTGTTGTTACATTTAACTTAGACAACATGTCTAAATCCAATTGTTGGTTGATATATTTAGAGAACTCACATAAGACAAAGTATTATCATTGATTCTTTAAATGCTTGTTCACATTTTTTGCACAAGTGTGTTCTCGTTGATACAAATTGCAGCTATTATCATTTACTTATCGCTATCATCTACTTGTCATTTGCTGCATACATAGAGAGCCAACATATATTCACAAGTTTACTCTCTTGTTGAAGCATAATTATCATTTTTTATTGCCTTTAACGCTTGTTGTTGTATTGGTAAGGGTAAGGTACACTTTATCTTTATTTTTCTTCATTCTTCAAGACTTAAACTTGACTTGAGTGACATAGAGAGAGGGGTAGTTTACTTATCATTTCTTTCCCTTCATCAACCCACTAGGTCTAGGGACGTCTCCCTTGGAGAAGGTTTTTCCTCCTAAATAGAAAAGGGTATCATGTTGGGGTGATAGTGACAGGATTACCCTTGTGTTATGCCAATCTCGACCTACTTGCCTTTAGGCTTAGGGAAAGTACATATTGTGAGATAACATTTTTGGCATCGTTTCCAAGGAACACTGAGTCAATATTCCTCAATGACACTTTTTTGGTAAATTTTTTACTCAAAGCCTTCACTTTATAGAGCTTACCTGGCGAATCCATTGAGGGTGATTCCCTCACTCCCTTTGATAATATTTAAGAGGTTACCTGGCGACTCCACTGACTTACTCTCTACTTCGTGATACTTTCAAGACATGGGATCATGGCGCCCTGGGAACAATTGTATCCAACTATTGTTTTTGAAAGTTTTCAAGGATACCCACATTATTTTGATATAAAATGGTTAAACAACTCTCCAATATTCGGAGGCCTCCCATTTACTCACATTGTAGAATTCTTGATGTATATAAGTGAGATAGAATTTGAAGGGGAGGATGTTCTGTTAAAATTGTTCATACTTTCCCTGTCGTCTTTTTTGCAAGATTGGATTAAGGGTTGTTGTGAAGATAAGGGTATACCATCTTTCATAGACCTCATCAGTAGGTTTATTGATTTTTTGAAACCACAATGTCAGACATATGAAGATTCCCTCCAAAATCTCACAATATCCCTAGAGGACGAAGTATTCACCACTAATATTGTGGAATATCTCAGAGATGTGTACCATACTCAATACCAAGAACCCTTTGATATAGAAGGAGAGATTTCTGAAGAAGGTTGTCAACCCCTTGAAGAGGAGCAAGATTTTTCCCATGGTTCAACACAATGCAATAAATACTTGATTGAAGAAGTGAGTTATGAGGATGAAACATTAGTATCCTCTCCTCCATCTGATGAACCTCTCAAAGATCCTATCTCTCCTGCACAAGACAAAGAGAATGAGGTAAATCATTTTCTTTTCCAGGTTTTTGATGACACTTTTTTCTATGATTCAGAAGGTGAAGAAGTAAAGGAACCCTTGGAAGGGCTATGTCCTTCATTTTCTGATGAAGGTGAAAATATGATTAAAGAGACGAGTCTTGGGGATGATGTATTGGATGCTCTTCCATTTGATGAATTCATCCAAGCCTTTGATGCTCCTGCACAACAAGAAGTGAACATGATAAGTTATTTACCTTTCCAAGATTTTGATGATGCTTTATTTTGTGATTTGGAAGGTGAAGAAGTACTAGAGGAGCCCTTGGATGCATTAAATCCTTGATGTTATGATAAAGGTAGTGAGATGGTTGATAATATTGATAAGTTCATACATATTGGAAGACATAAGTGGGATGTGATTGGTTTTGATGAGGATCCCATTTATGATATGGAAGGATATCTTCTAATGTTTCCTTTACAACAATCATATGATGTTCCTAATAATTTTGACGTTTGGCAACAAGATGATTATATAATTATAGAATGTTTCCAAGCACCCAAGGATGACCCAGTGCAATGTTATCATGATGATTTTCGATCATACCTTGAGGATTTTGATGAGTATTCCTTTGAGCACTTGGATTTATTCTATGAAGAATATTATCAACCATTGTTGTGCTCAAATTTTGATAAAGGTGAGGGTGTTGCTTTCCTGAAGCATGATACTTGTGATAAGGTTGTCTATATCCCTATGATTTCTTTACCTCCTTATGTCACTGAGGATGCATTTGGGGAACATGTCTCTTGTTTCAAGTTTTCTTTAGGAAAAAACTTTCCGTTAGAATTAAAGTGGAGGTTGAATTCCTTAAGAAGTTTATTATCTCAATCTTTCAACTTTCCCCTAAGAAGTTGTCAGTTTCCCTCTAAGTTCTTGTTAATCCCTTCTCAAACCCCAAGAAGTGATGACGTCCAAGGTAGTCAACCCTCATACTCTTTGAGCCATCCTGATGCAAGAGCATCGCTCACTCATCAAGCGAGCCAACACATCAAGCAGAAAAGACAGTTGGACAGCGCCAGCGCACATTTTGAAATGCTTTGGAAATTGTTGATCCGTTCTTTAATGAAGGCATTCATAAAGAAGCGCAGTTGTATTGTAAATGGACCTTGAGCCTTTAAGCTCTCGTCCTTAGTAGATAGGAAGGCATTTAATAGATTTAATGTTGTTAGATAGGAATTAATTGTAGATTTGATAGTTGTAGAATTCGAGAGGGAAAGCGGAATATAGGCACCCTCCCTTGTACATTGTATCATCATCAAACATCCAGAAGAGAAGAGCAAGCAGAGTACCTGTGAAGAACACCCATGTATAGATTGAATTAATAGAAGAAAGTCTTTGATTCAACTCCATGGTTTGTGTTGTTTCTCTGTGTTGATATTATGCTCATGGATGTTTGCTTTCTTGTATGCATTTGCTTTTGAATATGCTGTGCATGTGATTTCAGAGGTTTACTGAAGTCTGTGAGAGAGAAAAGAATGAGTTTCAATTGTTTCTCTGTTTGAGCCAGGAGATTCCTGCATAGAGTGCAGTCGAATTCATCCGCATAGAGTGTGTTGATTGAGGCTCAACAGTTAGACTCTTATTCTCATCTGCCCAGTAGTTGAATTGGGTTGTTTGAGCTGTGCAAAAGAAGTACAGCTCGAACTTGAAGTTTCAGCCGCTAGTCTGAGCAAAGGAAGGCATAGACTACTGTTGCAGGAGGTGCACAGAGTCTGGAAGAACTCAACATTTCGAGAGTTGTTGGGAGCGAGCGCGCGGAGCGTGTGTAAATTCTCTGAGGGAGTCAGAGTTGAAAAGCTCAGGAGGGATAGTTCCTTCATGGATACTGTGGGAACAGACCCAGGAGAGGCCCATGCAGGAAGAAGCTGTGGAGCGGAAGAAATCCTCAAGGAGGAGAATCAACGGCCAGAAGTTCGCAGAGGAGAATTGTGAAATCCCACTGAACGTCAGATCTGGGAGAAGCTGCGAGGGATTTACCCTGTAGGTGCAAAGAGGGACCGACCATCAGGATTCGGCATATCAGGGTTCATGGAGGTGAGAGTTCCATACTCGTCGAAATCGCAATTCGCGATTTCCCAAAGATGTTGGAGCTGTTGATCGAGACGGGGACAGGTGGCGCGAAATCCAGGAAGGTCGGGATTCGGCGTTCGGGATTCTCCATTGCAAAGGAATTGGGCCAACGAAATCGCGATCCCGTGATTCCCGATAAGAGCGGAAAGAGGAGGTGACGTGGCGCGGAATTGACGCACATGCTATCGGAGTTCGGGGATTCGTGGCGTATGTGAACCGCGACATCTGATGTTCCGATTTCCTGATAGGGAAATCCCCGACAAAGTACGGAAGCGTTGACCCCTGACCATCGGGGTTCGAGGTTTCGAGTAGCACGAAAACGTGTCAACAAGTTTCGTGATATCGCGAAACCCGAATTCCCAACATTCAAAGGGGAGATCGTGGAAGGAGTTACTGTGGGTAGTGAGAGCTCCCGAGAGGAGTTGGAAGAGCCCTTTGACTCTTCGGGCTTGTGTTGAAGGAAGGTCCTGGTGGGAGCGGTTGGACCATGAGGGTCACGAATTTGCACCAAGTGCTATCAGAGCAAGAGAAGAGTTCTCTTTATTTTGGTAGAAGAGAGAAAGAGAAGACATCATGCCGCCCAGAAGGGAAAGGCAGTCACCAGATCCTGAAGACAGGGAGGTGCGAAGAAGAGGGAGGCCAACAGGAAATCCAAAAATGGAGCGCCAGATGAGAGATCTCCGAGCAAGGCTTGAGGAGATGGAGACAACGCAGAGACGTGGGGCTGGTGCTGGAGAGTTCAGTGATTCCAAGGTGGAAGAGGAAGCTGGACATGCAGAGGAAGTCACAACAGAAGATGCTTCGACTGAGCGGTTGATCAGAGCCATTTCTAGAATGAGCTCAAAAACCAAGATGGATATTCCAGTCTACGAGGGAAGTCTGGATGCAGAAGAGTTGTTGGACTGGATCCGAGCACTCGACACCTACTTCGATTATGAAGACATCGAAGAGGACAAGAAGGTAAGGCATGTTGTTACTAAGTTGAAAGGACATGCAGCCTTATGGTGGGACGAGCTACAGGCGGATAAACGTTCCAAAGGAAAACAAAATATCAAGAGATGGGACAGGATGATCGCTAAGATGAAAGCGAAATTCATCCCTAAAGATTATCAGATCACTCTGTTCAGGCGAATGCAGAACCTGAGACAGAAATTGATGACGGTGAAAGAGTACACCGAGGAGTTTTATAGACTCAATATCAGAGCTGGTCGTCGAGAGAGCGATGATGAGAAGGTGGCAAGATACCTGAATGGTCTGAGGTATGACATTCAGGATGAATTGAGCATAGTTACCATCCAAACAGTTGAGGATGCGTACCAGATGGCTCTGAAATCCGAAGAAAAGCTGAGACGCAAGCAAGGACAGTGAGGGTGAGGCAGGAGTCAGCCCAGAGGCAAGGCAGTTTCCCAGGAAAAATTCCAGAAGCCCAAGGAGGAGTGGAAGAAGCCTCAGGGTAAGGTTGAGAGATGTGGAACCTCACAAAGGCAACAATATGTTGAGCCGAGGAGGCAGCATACAGAGCAAGGTGGAGGCTATGCTGATGCCAACACATTTCCTCGTACCCGAGGTAGAGGAAGAGGACGAGGTGGAATCATCACATGTTTTACATGTGGAAAGGATGGACACAAAGCTGTTGATTGTCCAGACAGGAAAGTGGACAGAGGATAAACTCACATCACTGAGGCGCAAAGGCGTGATGCTAAGAACGAAGATGCAGACAACGGAAGATCGCTTGGGATGCATAAAATCCTTTTGACACCTGAGAAAGAGGTGGAGAGCGCAGTGCAAAGGAGCAGATTTTTCAGGACGACTTGCACAGCCAAGGACAGGAAATGCAAGGTCATAGTTGACAGTGGGAGCACCGATAATCTCGTTTCAACCGAGATGGTGGAAAAGCTGGAGCTGGAAACAACTAAGCATCCGAGTCCATATAAAGTCTCGTGGCTACAGAAAGGACACCGGGTAAGTGTCACTAAACAATGCTTAGTTAAATTCAAAATTGGGAATTATCATGATCAGATTCTGTGTGATGTCATTCCCATGGATGTGTGTCATATATTGCTGGGTAGACCATGGCAGTATGACATAAATGTTGTTCATGATGGGAGGATGAACACATATACCCTGGAAAAGGATGGAAGAACCCATAAATTGCTTTCGATAAAGGATAAGGAAGTAAAGCCGGATGTAAGCAGTACCATACTTCTCATGAGTGGGAAGGAACTTCTCACAGAGATGGAGAAGAAAGAAGATCCACAATTCTTTGTTGTCAGGAAGCCGAGAATTGTCCTGACAAGCACAAGAGTGGATGACTTACCAAACGAGATTTAGGAACTTCTGGGAGAGTTCGTTGACATCATCGTGGATGAAATACCTCGTTCGTTGCCACCGATGAGGAGTGTGAGTCACCATATAGACCTCATACCTGGAGCAAGTTTGCCGAATAAGGTAGCATACAGATCGACACCTCAGGAGAACGAGGAAGTCAAAAGGCAGGTACAGGATCTGTTGGACAAAGGACTGGTCAGGGAGAGTCTCAGTCCATGTGATGTTCCAACAGTGCTAAGTCCGAAGAAGGATGGAGGCTGGAGGATGTGTACAGACTCCAGAGAGATCAATAAAATCACCATCAGGGACAGATTTCCACTGCCAAGAATGGACGATCTGATGGATTGCCTGAGTGGGGCAAATTACTTTTCAAAGATTGATTTGAAAAGCAGATATCACCAGATTCGCATGAGAGAGGGTGATGAGTGGAAAACAACATTCAAAACAAATGAAGGTTTGTACGAATGGCTGGTCATGCCATTTGGTTTGACGAATGCGTCGAGCACATTTATGAGACTGATGAATGAAGTCCTGAGGGAATTCATTGGAAAGTTTGTTGTCGTATATCTGGACGACATATTGATTTTCAACAAGACCAAGGCTAAGCATTTAAAACATTTGGCTATTGTGATGAGGAAGCTACAACAGGAGAAGCTGTTGATCAATTTGAAGAAATGTTCGTTCATGAAGATGGAGCTCATTTATTTGGGTTTTGTAATATCGGCGAATGAGTTGAAAATGGATCCTGAGAAGGTGGAAGTAATCAGGGATTGGCCATCACCGAGAAATGTTTTTGAAGTGAGAAGTTTCCATGGATTGGCTAGTTTCTACAGGAAATTCATTCGGAATTTCAGTGGAATTAGTGCAACAATGATGGACACAGTGAAGAAGAGACATAAAATTTTTCATTGGACAACAGAGGCTGAGAGGAGCTTCAATCTGTTGAAGCGAAGGATCACAGAGCAACCAATTCTGGTGTTGCCTGATTTCCAGAAGACATTTCAAGTGAAATGTGACACGAGCGGATATGCCGTAGGAGGGGTCTTGAGTTAGGATGACAAACCAGTGGCATATTTCAGCAAGAAGCTAGATGAAACAAAGCTGAAATACTCCACATATGATAAAGAGTTTTATGCCATTATTCAGGCATTAAAGAAGTGGAGGCATTACTTGATACCCAAGGAATTTGTATTGTACAACGATAATCATGCATTGCAGTTTGTAAGTCAACAAGAGAAGTTGAACCAGAAGCATGCAAAATGGGTAGAGTACATGCAAAATTTCACATTTGTGATCAAACACATTTCGGGGACTGCTAACAAAGTGGCTGATGATTTGAGCAGGAACTGTTTACTGTTGCAGGAGTTAAGAGTCAAAACATTGGGTTTTGAAAATCTGAAAGACATGTATGCAAGTGATGCAGACTTCGGAGAAGCATACGAAGCAGCTGAGAATCCAGTTCTCAGAGATTGGAGTCCATGGATAGATTTCATGATCCAGGAGGGATTGCTGTTTAGAGGCAATCAACTATGTATTCCAAATTGCTCAATGAGGGAGAATTTGGTGAAGGAAAAACATAGTGGTGGATTAGCAGGTCATTTTGGACATGACAAAACATTCGCCAAGCTGAGCGAATCATATTTTTGGCCAGGCATGCGAGCCGATGTCAAAATATTTGTTGACAGATGCAGGATATGTCAACATTCAAAGGGTCGAAAGCAGAATGCTGGGTTATATCAGCCATTGTCCATACCTGAGAGGCCATGGGAGGCAACCAGTATGGATTTTGTTTTGGGTTTGCCGAGAACGCAAAAAGGAGTTGATTCCATCTTTGTGGTGGTGGATAGGTTTTCGAAGATGGCACATTTCATTCCGTGTCAGAAGACCAGCGATGCAACCCACATCGCAAATTTGTTTTTCAGAGAAATCGTCAGACTGCATGGATTGCCGAGAAGCATAGTCTCGGATCAGGATACGAAATTCATAGGTCATTTTTGGAGGACACTATGGAAAAAGCTAGGAACTAATCTGGCATTTAGTTCATCTTACCATCCGCAGACGGATGGGCAGACCGAGGTGGTCAACCAGAGTCTGGGGGATCTATTGAGAAGCTTGGTGACAGAACACCATAGCAGTTGGGACCAGATATTTCCACATGCAGAGTTCGCGTACAACGATTCGGTGAATCGGAGTACAGGAAAAAGCCCATTTCAGATTTTGTATGGGACACAACCAAGGGGATTTTCTGAACTCAGGGAGTCAGGACAGGCTGAAGCTAGCAGTGCTAGTGTAGAAGAGTTCGCTGAGGCGATGCAGGAACTTCACAGCCAAGTGAAGCAACGACTGATGAAATCAAATCAAGAGTATAAGCGCAGAGCCGATCAGCGGAAAAGACAACTTCAGTTTGAAGTTGGAGACATGGTTCTGGCACACCTGAGGAAGGAAAGGTTCCCAAGGGGAACATATAACAAGCTCAAGATGAAGAAAATCGGGCCATGCAAAGTCCTGAAGAAATTCGGGGAGAACGCATATGAGCTTGAGTTGCCGGATGGCATCGGGATATCTCCGATTTTTAATATTTCAGATTTGTACCCATACAGGGCTGGAGAAGCAGAAACTGGGACTGAGGAACCAATAATCCAGTGGCAGAAGCAATTGCCGGTAGTAGAAAAACCACAGATGGAGTGCATACTGGACAAGCGATTGGGCAAGAAGACCAGGCAAAAGCAGTATTTTGAGTACCTGGTGAAGTGGAAGAATCACCCAGTGGAGGATGCCAGCTGGGAGATAGAAGCAGTTATATAGAAGCATGGGCAGACTGTGCAGGAGCGCATGGATAGGAGCCCATGAATTTTTTTTAAGCCGAGGAGTATGATGCAGGAGCATCACTCACTCATCAAGCGAGCCAGCACATCAAGCAGAAAAGACAGCTGGACAGCGCCAGCGCACATTTTGAAATGCTTTGGAAATTGTTGTGCCGTTCTTTAATGAAGGCATTCATAAATAAGTGCAGTTGTATTGTAAATGGACCTTGAGCCTTTAAGCTCTCATCCTTAGTAGATAGGAAGGCATTTAATAGATTTAATGCTGTTAGATAGGAATTAATTGTAGATTTGATAGTTGTAGAATTCGAGAGGGCAAACGGAATATAGGCACCCTCCCTTGTACATTGTATCATCATCAAACATTCAGAAGAGAAGAGCAAGCAGAGAACCTGTGAAGAACACCCATGTACATATTGAATTAATAGAAGAAAGTCTTTGATTCAACTCCATGGTTTGTGTTGTTTCTCTGTGTTGATATTATGCTCATGGATGTTTGCTTTCTTGTATGCATTTGCTTTTGAATATGCTGTGCATGTGATTTCAGAGGTTTACTGAAGTCTGTGAGAGAGAAAAAAATGAGTTTCAATTGTTTCTCTGTTTGAGCCAGGAGATTCTTGCATAGAGTGCAGTCGAATTCATCCGCATAGAGTGTGTTGATTGAGGCTCAATAGTTAGACTCTTATTTTCATCTGCCTAGAAGTTGAATTGGGTTTTTTGAGCTGTGCAAAAGAAGTACAGGTCGAACTTGAAGTTTCAGCCGCTATTCTGAGCAAAGGAAGGCATAGACTACTATTGCAGGAGGTGCACAGAGTCTGGAAGAACTCAACATTTCGAGAGTTATTGGGAGTGAGCGCGAGGAGCGTGTGTAAATTATCTAAGGGAGTCGGAGTTGACAAGCTCAGGAGGGATAGTTCCTTCGTGGATACTGTGGGAACAGACCCAGGAGAGGCCCGTGTAGGAAGAAGTTGTGGAGCGAAAGAAATCCTCAAGGAGGAGAATCAACGGCCATAAGTTCGCAGAGGAGAATTGCGAAATCCCGCTGACCGTCAGATCTGGGTGAAGCTACGAGGGATTTACCCCGTAGGCGCAAAGAGGGAACCGACCATCAGGATTCGACATATCGGGGTTCACGGAGGTGAGAGTTCCATACTCGTCGAAATCGCGATTCGCAATTTCCCGAAGCCGTTGGATCTGTTGATCAAGACGGGGACAGGTGGCACGAAATCCTGGAAGGTCGGGATTCGACGTTCGGGATTCTCCATTGCAAAGGAATTGGGTCGGCGAAATCGCGATCCCGCGATTCCCGATAAGAGCGGAAAGAGGAGGTGACGTGGCGCGGAATTGACGCACGCGCTATCGGAGTTCGGGGATTCGTGGCGTATGTGAACCGTGACATCGGATGTTCCGATTTCCCGATAGGGAAATCCCCGAAAAAGTACGGAAGCGTTGACCCCTGACCATCGGGGTTCGGGGTTTCGAGTAGCATGAAAATGTGTCAACGAGTTTTGCGATATCGCGAAACCCGAATTCCCAACATTCAAAGGGGATATTGTGGAAGGAGTTACTGTGGGTAGTGAGAGCTCCCGAGAGGAGTTGGAAGAGCCCTTTGACTCTTCGGGCCTGTGTTGAAAGAAGGTCCTGGTGGGAGCGGTTGGACCATGAGGGTCACGACTTTGCACCACATCCCTTTGATTCCTTGACCTCTCATGATCCTTTTTCTGAGATGGATTGATCACTTTTCTGGAAGGGTGACTTGGCATGATTTTATCCCTCACTCCCACCTCCATGAGCTAGACTTTACGACATCCTATGATATAATGCATGCTCTAACTCATGTTATGTTGTTCTTGACTTGTCATTGTTTTGGTTTATGATGAAGTACAGAGGTAGGTATTATGAGGTATTCCTATGATAGTTTCACTGGTTATTTTACTACAACTAGAATTCAACCAACATGTAAGTAGAGGTAGGTAGGAATTTGTATCCATTATACATACCATTGCATTTAATATTAGTATAGTTGTAGTTTCATTTGAATATCATTTTGTATCACTTGTATATATGTATGCTCATAATCATATGTTAGACTAGAGATGCTTTTATTTGTTTATTTTATCATATACGGACGAGGGGTGATATCACTACCCTAGCAATTACTAATTTCTTTTGTTGATATTTAGCAGACACAGGTAATACCAAATATGTTGGGGTTCTCATGTGCTCTACAATGAGCACATGTCCCCAAGTTGGAGCCATGTGTTATCCCCTAGCTTAGGCATAACTAAGGAGATCATGTCTTGAGGCCCACAGGTCCTATACATGGAGTGTCGAGAGCCAGACGACTTATGCATGGCCCCGAAGGGCCCCTCTTTTCTTTAGTGTAGTACACATATCACCAGTAGAAGTATTAATCACACCGGCTTGGTCTTGAAATGGCATTGGGTCTTCCTCTATGAGGTAATAAGTCTAGGTACCATGGTATGTATCGCTCTGATTCAAAAAAAAAATTAACATGTTGCATTGAATCTTACTGGATTTCATAATGTTTTCTTGACTTTATGCTCTCTCCCTTGTCCAAACCTAGGAGGGTCACATGGTGCCATAGTAAGCTGGTTTCCTTTTAGGATAGGTTGTTACCTAGTGCATATTTGAAGAGTCATCGCCCGTTCCCTCCATAATTACCATTTTCCATCTTTATCCCCTCCATCTATCCACATTTTTGGGAATTTAGGAAGGATCCACTTGGAAAGGGTTGTACCTTACCTCATGGGAAGAAAGGGATAAAGGCCCAGGGGGTAGTGTAGCTAGAAAAAGTTAAGGTATGAATTTAAACCTTCAAGATGCTTAGCCCAGAGATCCCTGAGAAAGCATCGAAACGCTTCTAAGCAAGAAAAGGGGATCCACATATGAATAAAACACTCAAGTCATTTGTTGATGGATAAGAGGTCTCATCATGAGTCGACCTATCATGACCATGAACATGTAGTGGTATGACACTACCACCCAATTGGTCACCAAGCCAAGGTAGTGTCTCTTGGTTGCATGGCCAAGAGAAAGGGGGTCTCATAATGATCCAGCCTTCACATTTCTGTGAAATATTTGTGGGTGACACTGCCACTAGCTAGTCACCAAGCTAGGGGGTGGTCATCAACTCTTTCCTTGCAACATGAAGAAAGAGAGCTAAAATAAGAAAGAAAAGATAAAAATAATAAATGGAAATCAGTGGGCTTGGAAACATTTGAATCCATGACAAGGTGTATCTCACCCTCAACAAAGGCACCCATAAGTGAGTGTTACATTTCCCTGCTATGACATGCACCCCATGCCCAATTTTTTTCCCCTCACCACCTCATGCATTTGCATGATTTGGATCAAGCTTCATTGGGGAAATGACCTTGAATCAAGGGAGACTAGCCCAATAGGACACCCTAAGACCATTCCAAACCCTAGACTTGTCAAGTTGCATAATGTTTTGAGCAGTTGTTTGGGTTTAGGAGGTTTTAATGCACATGTTTGGGAATTGTGATTATTATAAGTGATTTATGTATTATGATGCATGTGACTTATGGACCCATGGAGGGAATATTGGTTGTCTTTGTAGGACCTTTCCCGGTGAATAGGTGCATGGAGAGATGACTAGCTCAGACCTTCATGAGGGATCAAATACCATTTGATGGATGTTGAGACCCCAGCCAGGGGGTAGGATGAAGGTGAAGGTGTTCTTCCAAGAAGAAGAAGGGTGTTTCCTTTAGAGGCACTTTGGTGGACCTAGACCCAGGCGGTTATGCCTTTGCCACCTGAACGTTCGCCTTTGGAGGACTTGGACATCACCCATACAACCCTGGATGTTTCTACATGCAATGGTTGTCACCTTGGGGGTAATCCTGAGGTTATTGGCATCTATGGGAAGGGTTTTAGCCTTTGGAGGCCCAATGTTTCACTCCCTGAGCCAAACGTTCCATGACATAGGTCCAACATCACCCTAGAAGGGGATGATGTCACCCCTAAGAGGGTATTTACATGAAAATTTGTTTTGTTTTGTCTAGATTTTAATTTTGTAATAAACTGGACAGGCCAACCCTGATATTTTGACCTAAAATAATTAAAGGTCAAATTTTGGTATAAATAAACATAAAGTGAAATTCATTTTATCATAAATCTCATTTGGGAGAGTGGAGGTCTGAAATTTTCTTTGTACTAAGGGTTATTGGTTGAAAGAAGGAGGGCCCTACTCTTTTAAGTCTTGTTTTTGGCACTTGGACAAATTTTATGAAGTTTTGTGGCAATCTTTCATGCTTTTAAATGATTATTCTTGGTCAAAGTAAGTAGATTTTTACTTTGTCATTGTAAATGGTTATGGTAATGGTTTTCTTTCTCATACAATATTATGAAATTGAATGTTTTAATTAATGCTCGAAGTAAGAAACTTAAAGTGCAAACTTTCTTGCTTTTCATTTTCCTAGCTTTATTGAATTGATCTAGTAACTAGTGAAACCCTAGGGCCCTTAAGTGATAGATATCTAGATATTTATACTTAGTTATTGTGCAAAGTACTTTTCATCCATAAAAATCCAAGAAAAAGGAGGTGTTAGGGCCTAGAAGTGCCTACACCCTAGCTTCCTCACTTCTTGAGGTCAAACCTAGGAGGACTTAAGTTTCTACTCCTCCTAGGTCTTTCTCCCTCTTGGATTATGTGTAAAATCACTTGTTAGAAGTGTTTAAGGAAGTCAAATACTTGACTCCACTACCCTTAGAAAGGCACTAGTCAAACCTCACTCTTTGACAGGTATCTTCAAACTCAAACTTCAAACTTACCCTACTAACTTTAACTAGTTAACTAACCTAACTTAAAGATAATAACATCCACTTAATTATTGTTGATAATTCATTGTTACAACCATTGTTTGTAGTCTATATCAACCTACCAACCACCTTATAATAGCCCATAATTTGTACAAGGTAAGTTACTATCAATATATGCTCAAGTGTTTGTTTAATTTTCTTAGCAGAGTACATTTCTGAAGCTTGTTTACTGTTTTCATTACTTATATTTCATTGTTGTTACATTTAACTTAGACAACATGTTTAAATCCAACTATTGGTTGATATATTTTGAGAACTCACATAAGACAAAGTATTATCATTGATGTTTTAAATCCTTGTTCACATTGTTTGCACAAGTGTGTTCTTCTTGATAGAAATTGCAGTTGTTATCATCTACTTGTCATTTTTTGCATACATAGACATCCAACATATATTCACAAGTTTACTGTCTTGTTGAAGCATCATTATCATTTGTTATTTCCTTTAACGCTTGTTGTTGTATTGGTAAGGGGACGATACACTTTATATTTCTTTTGCTTCATCCCTAAAGAATTAAACTTGACTTGAGTGACCTAGAGAGAGATAATTTACTTATCATTTCTTTCCCTTCATCAACCCACTAGGTCTAGGGATGTCTCCCTTGAAGAAGGTTTTTCCTCCTAAATAGAAAAGTGGATCTTGTTGGGGTGACAATGACAGGATTACTCTCGTGTTATGCCAATCTCGACCTGCTTTCCTTTAGGATTTGGGAAAGTACAGATTGTACGATAACAAGAACTAAGTCTTACAATCATTCACTTATTCGGATCCATTTCGTATAAGTGTTATATCTTAGATTGTCTCCAAACTCCTTTTGGTGACTTAATTTATAAGCATTTCTATATAATTAATGATAACATCATAGAAATAATGACAATACTATCAATTTTGACCATAGAGGCACATAGTTTCCTATACCATAGAGAGAATATTATAAAGAATGTTTTCCATACTATCTTTTTTTTTTTAATTACAAGTAAAAAAAATTAAAACTTTCAAAATTGTAAAATTTAATAAATACTTTTAGAATATAATGAAACAAAATGTAAGACAAAAGAAAGAATTTCAAGTATCTTTTTTTTAATTTTTTTTATTCTTGGTATGATAAATCTAAATTTGAAATTTTAAAAGGGGTTAGTTGAACAAGTTGTTGTCAATGTTTTTAGGAATTTGGCTAATTTTATGCTAGCAAGGATCTAGTTTGAAATGTTTTTACGAATTTGACTAGTTTCATACTAGCAAGGTTCTAATTTGAATTACTCTTTAATTTTTTTGGAGAAATTTTCCAAAAAAAATAAAAATAAATTTTAAAGTCTACAAAGGTATACATACCCTACCCTACCCTACTCCCCTCTGGATTTGAACCTGTAACCTCTTAAGAGGAAACACATGTTCTTAACCAAACTAAATACAAGAAACTAAATATTAAATAGAAAAATATATATGTTACAATACATTACCTAATAACTTCTAAAATTTAAAGTTATTAAAAACACTTCATTTAAAAAAAATAAAAATAAAAACATTTTAATTATATATACTCTTGATTTTTTTTTTATATAAATTTAAGATTAAAATCAACATTAAAAAAATTGTAATTAAAAACCTCAACATTTTGAAAATTTAATTTGAATAAAAAATTATTGTCAAAATAGTTCACTAATGAAATCATGTATACTTGCTAAGAAAAAAACAAACTATCATCCCAAAACTTTACAATATCTCTATCTTTGTTCCCCATCCTCTTCAACAATCAAAGTTTATGCACATTGAAATCTCCGCCATTCATAAAAATATTTCCTATGATAGAGGATCTTAAGGTTTCCTAACATGGTCTATGATGAGAGATGTTAATAAAAAAAAATAATACTTATATCTATCACAATGTTAATCAAATATTTTTAATTATGAAAATTTACTAAAATTATTAAAACATTAAACCATAAAAAATTAACCAAAATATTACTAGTATTTTAAACATAAAGTCAAATTCCAAACATAATTTACTTTCTAAAAAGGTTGCGGAAGGGAAATTTATAAATCTCCCCGTCATTTTAGACCTCCAAGAGAGTCTTGGAGGATTGGATCACTTTGTCACCTCTACCCAACTAATCCACAAACCCCAAACTTATTAACCGACCAACCATTTTAATGGGAGAAAATTCAATCAATTGCATAATGGGAGTTCAAGTTAGTAATTGATATTGTCTTAACTTGTTTTCATTGGGATGGGATGAATGAGACTTGTTAAATATTGTTATGTTTTCTCTTCTTTCTAATTGAGATAACTTTGAAATTTAAAGACTATTTTTTATTTTTATCAAATATTTATCTAAAAAATTCGAAAACTTTTGAACTTGAGATCATTTTAAAGTCAAGATGCAATTACTAGATTTATGATGTTAAAGCACTTTTTGAATTTTATGTATTAAATGCAAGTTTTTTTTTTCACTTGCATGAATAAGGACTCATCCACTAGCATGAATCTCTTTGTTTCAAGTGAATGCTATTAAGTAGACAATAAACATTCATGCCACATCTATATGGCCATCAAACTAAGGAGAAGAGTGATCCAAACATCAAACTTTCATGGTTGAGCATGTGAGCTCTATATATATAAAGTTGAATGCTTATCTAAAGGATATCCCTTATGTCGAAGGTGTCTCAGTTGACGGGTCCATTCTCTATCACAAGGGAGATATTGATGAATTAGTATAATTCTCACTTGAATGAGTGAAACAAGGGAGAAAGATTCATGTATAGTGTGACAGGCATTGTGATGACTTGTATTTAGAATGCAACATTAAGTGGGAAAGATGCACACCAACAAGATCTTAAAGTATTTGTGTCATCAAAAGTGGTCAATCAATTAATGGGCAAGGGATTCATTTTACTCATCAATACGGGGTGACATATCTTCGTAATTCCCACTGAAGCATGGTATGACCAGGTGGGGTGGGTCATTTCCCCCTTCTAAATATGTAAATATAATTGAAATACTCAACCCTTCTCTCCTTAAATCTTCCTCCCTTGGTTCATCTTCTTGAGCTTTTGACACAGCAATAAAGGGGAAGAAGAGATTATTTTCTAATTATAAGAAAGGTTGGCAACTCTAATTTTTGGGTTCTACAAATATTGATGTAATAATAAGAGAATTTTTTGGGTTCTACAAATATTGATGCAATAATAAGAGAAAAAGGAGGAGCAATATTTTGATGTGTCAATTTCAAGTGTTATTGTGTTTCTTTGACTTATAACATTGTTGTAGTTGCAACAAATATGCAACACATTTTTCTTTTCAAAATGTAATGACTTGCAAAAAGAAGAAATTCTTGTTTTTCAATGAAAGAGATTTGTATTGTGTGTGTTGTGGAAAGCCTGTGTTATCTCCTAATTTGGTTTTCTTCATGCTTCCTATATACAATCAGGATAAGTCCATGAGTAAGTTAAGTGAGGCTTTTGGCCCATGAAATCACAAATGTCTAAGGACCGACCCTAGGTAGCAATGATGCCAACCTTTCCTTCAAGTGTTGCAATAAAAGAATCATAAGACCCAATGTTATTAAGTAAATAACATAAAAAAAAAATGATGCATACATGAATAGCCAAGCCACATGGCCTGTGCGGTTGAAGCTTTGAAGGAACAATTGCAATTGTTGTTACCAGCACATAAACACAGCCACGCATATAAACTTAACTTTCATGAATGAAATAGGATCGAACGAGGATTCTTTGGGTCGTGGAGTATATTGATTCAAGCTGCGGATTTAATGAAATGGGAAGCGTACTCTATCAGTTTCATTGAGCTCGGTTGTTCTATTTTGACGAGGGTGAAGCCATGATCTTCCTCCTCAAACTCCAGAATTTCAATGATTTGCTTATCACATTTCTTGAGAAACTCACAGTATTCCAATTGTTTGTCCCTCAGAATGTCACGCCCTCCAATCACCATAACCGTCGGGGGTAGGGTACCTGCAAGGGACCAAACATCCAGCGCTCCGGTGTGGGGGGCAAGTGGGTTGCAGAAATGGTGGTCTCTGTTGCTTCCCGTGGGGAGTGCCAGCCTCCACAGCAAATCCGAGTCTTCCAGTGTAAAAAGCGGGATCTCTTGCCTGTCTTTAGTCTCGGACGCAGTCCGCGCCTCCCCTCCGAAATAGGGATACAGCAGAATCAATCCTCTTATTCGCATATCTCCACCCCAATCTTGTCCGCCAGACCACATTCCCAGGCGATGCGCGATGTTCCCTCCTGCGCTTTCTCC
>ML827958.1:0-15673 GCA_009831015.1 Picea engelmannii
AAAAAATAAATTAAGAGTCTAACCTAGAACTTGGAAAGACAACTCCGAAGATGGAAAGACGATCTGAAAGAGATGAAAGAGGTGAGTAGATCTAGAGTCTATGATACCAATGGTACAAGCCTACCCTAGTCCACTAGGACCATCTCTCCTAACATCCAAGGCCAAATGCAGAAAGCTCAAAATAGATGTCTGTCGAGAAGAAGAACTAGAAGAGGAGTTGGACTGAGTGTTGTGCTATTGCCTAAAAGGGCGAAATCATCATTGTGGTTTGAAAGATATCATCTGGCTATATTGGTCTATCTACTAATATGAGGTCTAGACTGGCAATGTCGTTGGGGTCTCACGGAAGTAGAAATAGTGCTTTGGGTTTGCACGGATTTGGGGTTGGGGACTTGATCACTATCCATCTGCTGCTTGGTGCCCCTAATTGGAAGCACCATAAAAAAGGAAGTGATCTGCTAGGTGAGAGTTGGTCTAAGATGTGGGTGTGGTTGGAGGATGAAAGAGTGGAGACAGAAGGCGTCCTACACATATAAGGCCAGGCATCTCTAGTCGAGGTACCTAAAGAAACTACCAAGTGTTTGGAGCTCTTTGAATAGACAATGGAACCATCCTCGGATCTTGTAGTAAACCGGGGAGCGAAAGATGAAGTGCTCCTCAATCCCAACCTCTTGAAGATGGCAAAGTTGGTAGATCATGTATGATCGATCGATCTGGTGGTCCATTTCAATCCACATTCTATGAGAGCCCACTCCAAACTGACCAAAGGGGATGTGAAGAGTGTACATCCAATGAGGAAGTGTGTAATGGGGTCAAACAATGAGTCCATCCCTCAAAACCATGAAGTGCTCAGCATAAAAGGCCATCTTCAAACGTAACCAACTATGAGAATTTATCCAAGTGACCTATACAAACTACATGTAGATATCATCTCTAATGATCTTGTTCATCTCCTATCTGGTTGGTAAGAGGTGGCCAAGCGCAGCAAGGGAATATCTAAATGGAGGAAGTCAATCCATCGCAATAACAACCAATTCTAGGAGATCTAAGACCCCTGCATACCAACAACGAGTGACTAAAAGAACTAGATGATGCAATGGACTCCGATGAACAATAAGCCAAGTATGGATATTGGTCCCATCCCTTTGTTGTATCAGCGAAACACTGAAAGTAGTGCAAGAGTGAGATAAGACCAAACACTATCTCAAGCCAAAAGGGTCGTGCACCAAACTTTGCAAGGATAATGGGTTGAGGGACTATCTACTTGCATTTGATGATGCAACAAAGGAGGATGATTTGTACTCTCTTTGTTGAAGACCAATCAGACTCTAGTAAACCAATTCCCCAAACCTTAGAATTGTATAAAACTGTGAGCCGAATAAGGGTGTCCATGAGAGACATCTTGGACGATGTCCTAAACATGGTTCCAGAAACAATGCCTCTCAAGAAGGGCCAAGGATTTGTATCCCTTGTTGACTCGGGGCTAAAGTGCATGTTGCAAACTAAAGCAAGGTCCTATGAATTGTACCCCCAAATAGGTATAAAAGCTAGTGATCTCAATCTCCTATCGTCTGAAAAAGAAATGGTGATCAAAGAGGGTCTTCTTCGACCCGTTGAAAATCGTGACCTTGGTTTTACCTATTGAAATATTGTAACATCGAAGAATATTCTAATTAAATTTGAGTTATTATCTTATAGATCAAATCCCCTTTTGCGGATTGATCATGTCAAGTCTTGTATAAGACCAAATCCCCTTTTGTGGATTGGTAAAACCATATTTATATGGTGGTATTTGTGAGGTCGGCCCCTAGGGTTTATAAAGTGGTTTTAACCACTCCTGGAAGAAGTCGGCCCTACTAAGTGAAGAGACATGACCCTAGCGCCTCCTCAACTAGTATATATATGTGAGGATGGCGCCTCACTTATTCATTCACTCGCTCACACTTCTAATGCACATCTTTTGAAGGAAGTTACAGTTGAAGGAGGAAGGAGAAGAGAGGCGCATGCTCAGTCCTAGTTTATTCTTGGTGGTTTGGTCTTAGTCTTGGCATTGTATTGGCAATCTATTATTGAGGAAGTTTTGCTGGGTTTTCTCCCCCATGAGGGTTTCTCGGGATAAAATGTTGTGTACCTTGTGATTGTGTTTCTTTCAGTGATCCTCTTTATGTTGTTGTTTTGGAAATGCATTGAATGCTCTAGTAAATTGGAAATAACATAATAACAGCAGTAAAACTTAACAAAGTAAGTGCACTAAGTGCCCTATTGAAAAGGAGAAGCTAAGAAATAACATGTAGGGTTTCATGATTCATCAAGGCTACATGGGAAAATAGCAAATATGAAGGCACCGTCCTACCATCGGTCTGATCCAGACTAGGCACAGAAACTTGAAACAGACTGTGGATAACAACAAAAAAGGGTAAAGGAAAACAAATGCAGAAAAGCTTCAAGAAACCAGTCAAACAGAAGTTGCAGATAATTCACAGAGACATCTAGACAAATTTTTGGTGATCCCATACCCCATCTCCAACCATCAATGTTGTACTCTTTGGGGCAATCTTGCTTATCCTAATGTTAGTCTTCTCTCTAAGGTCAGTCAATCCATGGGTTGATCTATTTTAGCTTGTAATGGATTTGGATCTTGGTTGTTGGAGGAGCAAACAACAAAATCCAACAGTATTTTGATATCAAAGTGTAAGTGAAAAAAATGTCTAATGCTTGGACTACAGAAAGAATTTCCGAAAATCGAATGGCTTGTCAAAGAAAGGAGTATAAAACAGGAGATAGGTATGCCACAGCCACAATATGTAGATTTTATATCCAATCAATGAAGCCGAGATTCCAGAGGCAAAATGTCAATCACTAACTGTGAGTTTGTTTCACTATGGCCATATCTCTTACACGAACAGCATCTGCCCTAGGCTCTGTTACCATAAGCAGATGCACCAAGCAATAGGCAACATAAGCTTCTATCTTCTTGAAATATAAGGCTCTTTCATCATTTGCTTTACAGAATCTGGAAAATCAATAAGCACAAGTTCTCCTATGCATCAATTTTATTCTACGAATGGAAAGACTAGTGTATGTTCTGTTTGATTCTCAACAACTGCAGATTTATCTCCATTTTGTTGCAGTGTTTCCAGATTATGATCTCACGGGTTGACTTTGATATAAGTTCAATCTTCAAAGAAGCTATTTCATTTCCATACATACATATTTATTTATTTAATTACATTATTGGACAAATCCTGGTATAAGCTTATTTAAGTTGCACAGATTCTGAACCTTCGGTTAAATTTTGAATTATTGTAGCAGCTAGCTACATCATAAAACCTTTTTTTACCCTATTCTTACCTCCAATTATATGCATTTATCAAAAAACAGTTTAAATGACTTCTGAACAAATTTTAATATTTCACTTCTGTTAAAGAAACATTGATAATAGAACAACAGAACAATTGGTTGAGAAGCTAAAATTTGTCTTCTAAAACTAGAAGAACCTTAATTGATATAAGTTATCCAAAGTAAAGACTTATACTCACAACAGATGGTCAATGGCTCTGCAATCTCGTAACTTTTCTCTTCCAACTGATGTTGTTGCCAGATCCATAACGGCATTACAAGCACCTCTTGTGATATCCTTGTTTTGATTTGACATCATGGCCACAAGAGCAGTGACAATTTCTTTGTCGTTAGCAACCTTCGTATTCATTTCATATGACCAGAGAGCTGCTCCTCCGATTATTTCCGCACTCTGTAGCAATATCTGTGGCAAGCTAAAGCCGTTAACAATTAAAATTTGCATAGGAACCATGTTATGTGTGCAAATGGTATGAGTTGTGCTGAATGGGATGAAACTATCTGCTGATGAGCAAGCACCACAAGTAATCACTAGATAGCACTCTGTTCTTTTTCTCTTAAATTGTGTTTAACCATTGTTGAAAATTATAATTGAGCCAAGAGGCACATTCTACAGCCCCAGTATCTGGGATCCATCAACTACAGCCCAGGTTGGGGGAATCCATCAACACTTTATGTTTGTTTGTGACTGTGATGCTTGGGCTCGGGGCTGGCATCAACCTCACACTCATATGAAGTTGTTAAAAATAAACACTATCACAAATCCATGTTAAACCAGATATGATATGCGCCTCAAGGTAGCAATTTCAATGTTTTTGTACCCACAACACTGAGATTGCTACATCCAGGAATTTGATACCTCTAGGCATATAATAGATCCGGCGTTAAGATGGATCTGTGATAGTTTCCAGCATTTAGTGAAAAACCTAAAATCCATGAATTTTCAGACACCCAATAAAATCCATGTCGAAAAGCTCAATATTATTGCAAACCTAAAAACACTCTAACCCCAGTATATAGTCACCAGACACTAGCATCATAATCAAAAAAATATCCCGTGCTTTCCAACCTTTTTCCAGCATAATACTACTAGCACTTAACATTAAGTATCCTCTAACAAGCTGCATATATTGATTACGGCAATATAGCCTTTTGAGATATCTACAATGAACACCATCCTCCAACCAACCCAATGTTAAAGACTAAGAAATCTACAGCACAAATTCATGTAAACTATAGTAGCTTCTCATTCATAGATTACATTACAGTTGTTCCGACAAGTGAATAAGAAATTTACAGGGCTCCGAATTCATGTGGTGAAAGCATACCTAGAGGCAAGAAGCGTAGGCAATACAGCGAGCAACCCCTCAGACAATAGCTCTTCAACCGTGGATGAATCCCTGGATGAATTGTGCAGATAAGTGAGGATGGAATCCTGCAACCCAACAATAATAGACAGACCCAAATCTGTGTTTATCCGGGAAGAAGCCGCCAATATCTGTGCCACCACATGTGAAGCAGAGCAACTGCCAAAACCTCCTTTTTTCCATGGCCTGCAATATATTTCCGAACCTTGATTGTTCCTCCTCTTGTTTTTGCTGTCCCCCAACATTGCCATTGTTACACCCAACTTGAGGAAACAGCTTCAGCTATGCTTAGGTCTCCCCTCCACCTTTAACAGTTATTTTCATGGGTTAAACAATGTTTTTTATGGGACAGGATCGAAATTCCTGGGACTCGAAGTTTTTCGGGTTCTCCAGTAAAGCCCATACAGCGATACACTTGCACTGAGAATCGGACATGGAGTAGCCGTAGTAAACTTCCACCGGTGTAAGTTCGGGCCAACCAACTTTCAAACGATGTTCTTTAATAAGAGGAATTCAGAACGAAGCCCGCAGCCTATAGCTAAAACAATTTGTATGCACCCTCCAACCTGCAGTCTTGTATTTAGAGTTGCAATTTAAATGATTGGGTTTAGCAGGGCTATTGGTTCACTTTTTCCAATAAAAAATTCCTCAAATTTATAAAAAGTATAAATTCTTTTACATCTGCCAGCACTGCAAGCTGTTTGTCATCACTGAACCGCTCCAATGCATGGACTCAATCAGTAAGTATCCAGCCAGGAGGAATTACCCTATCGCTCACGGGGAGAGAGTACATCTCTACTCAAATAAATTTAACTAAATTATGTAACTCGACCCAAATCATCAGCTAAATGGCAACGGCCTTTCATCTTTCAAAAACATTTATGGAGGATATGGGACTGTCTATCCCATTATCGCTGTGGAAGACCGAGAGTCTTCCCACCACACCATTTAATGCTCTCTTTGAGAGCGCATCAGCCTCCCTGTTGAGAGAACGAGGAATGTGTTTGAAATTGATGTCGACGAAGTGGGTGGAAAGGTTCCTCGTGAGATGCAACCAGCCTTCAATATGAATTGAGTGTAGGTTGCATTTTTGCATTATCCAGTCAATGATCACACGAGAATCACCAAGAACGAGAAGATGATTGATCGACCACATAGCCGCCAGTGTGAGTGAGGCCCACAGTCCCAAGAGCTCGGCCTTAGTATTAGTGCCCTCTCCACAGTTTAGGAACCACATGGTGACCCTCGTCGGATGGTGTTTGAAGATGCCTCCAGCCCCGCAAACCCGGCCATCCAGTTGAGCAAATTCACTTAGCCACGGGTTGAGCAAATTCAAGAATTCCAAGTACCGATAGGGTTAATAGTGACTAACCGAGGTCGAAGACATTTATACACCTTGGAATATCAAGAAATTTTATAATAAATTTTGAAGACCATGTATCCAACTTATCGCATACATCTCTTAATATTGGATCTATCAAGTGTGTGAGAAGACCAAAGATCAAATTGTTCATGGGGCAAATCTTTCTTCAAGTTTTAGTTTTATATTCTAAAAGAGGTTTGTATTTTGAAAGATTTGATATTCAGGGGTTACTTGAAAAAAAAATGTAACTTCTATTTCAGAGAGAAAAAGTTACAATCCTTAGGAGCTAGAGCACTGGGTGATCAGCTAAAAAGCTTGAAAGAAATTGATCTACAAAGGATACCAACCCTTAAAAAAAACAACCAGTTTATCACCCAAAAAGTAGTATCACCCCAAGTACATCCAAAAAAAACATTAACAAGACAGATTACAAAACTTCAAGTATTACATATCAAGATAGTTGCCTTCCCTGTGGGAAATCAGCGCCCCACTAGAGAATTCTTCCAGAATCATAAGGTTTTTATCCAGACTAAGGGCTTTCCTAGACAAGGAGTCAGCGGTAGAATTTTGGTTCATGTAAACATGTATGTAATTGATATGATGAAAACGGGCAGAAATAGATTTTAAGGACTATCCAAGACCCATCAAGTCCATATTTTCTAAGTTGGTAACATCATTCATCAAGCCAATTGCGAATTTGGAGTCCCCTATGACTTGCGGGGCTAGCACATCTCGACTCGTTGCACATTGGGAAGGGGAAAAAGTGCCTTTAACTCACCTTGGTTATTTGTTCCCGACCCCATGTTTGTTTTGCCAATCACAAAATGAGAATCCGAGAAGAAGTGTAACACCCTCGTTTCCCCAACTTGTAAATATAATTATATTTTGCTAAGAGACTATGGATAGAGCGATTATGTGTGGATCTAGGAAATGTTGAACATTTGCTAAGAAGGTAGAGTAAATATTTATGATATTAATGTAAAAAAATAAAATGTTGAAGGGGATTCCCTGTACAGGTTATGATGCCATGAGAGGGAATGGTGAGGGTAACTAGTAATGGTTGAGATGACCCCTGCCAAGCCAGTACTTTGTTGCATTAAAATTGCTCAAACCCAGAACAGTCCTCTTTCCAAGAGAATTTAATTACCAGTCAAGCTAGTAGTTGGGAAGACTTTCTCAAGAGTCAATGAGAGTATGGGCATAGTACCCATCTGGAAGTTTATGATCTAACTTGCGAATTAGGGGATTCGACCCATGAAATCTTGTCGAGGAAGGCAAGAAAAAGAGGAAAATTGTGGGCAGAGAGAAGGGGGACACACACAATCGAATATGGGAAGGAGTGGAGAGGAGTGTGGGAAACTCCTCTGGTTCTGAGAAAACTGAGAGAAGTGAAGAAATGTGTTTTCTGGGTGCAGGAACCATTGGCAATTATCTTCAAACCAAGCTGATAAGTGAGGCCACAAAATTCTAGTGATTGGTTGAGCAATCATGAAGGAACTAAGAGGGGAGGGTGTTGTAGCAAGAGCAACCCCCTTTCCTAGTGGATTGAAGACTTGGGTTTGTTGGGTTTCTATAGGTGAAGGAAAGTGGCCTTCATCTTTCTCATATGTTGGATAAAAGAAATCTCCCCTCATGGCATCATACTCTGGCTAGGGGGTGGCCAGTTGTAGAGATAATTGGTGCAGTTGTGCCTATGGTTGGGTGGAAAGTGGCACACCATTCACCAGTTGCCAGCAATTCCTAAATTTCAGATAAGTGTTCCATGTGCCTTGTATTGCAATGTCAAGCTTAATTAATATTGTGGAAATTTATGTGACAGCGATTTGAAGAGTTGTTACTCTATTTAAATATTGGGATTGTCACTCTAATTGTTTGGCTAGTTGAGGAAATATGAATGAGAGCTGAAAAACCTGCTCTAGTTTTGGCTTTCTACTTGCTTGTATTTTCAAAAAGAATTGTTTTGTGTGAATGTTGTGGTTGATTGAGTTCACACTCTATTTCATGTATTAATGGTGATGAATGAACTCTTAGAACTCTTCACAAAACATCTGAGAAAGAAAGAGATTTGATTTATGCACAAGAATTTTTTTATTCTAAGTTTTCTTGAAGCTTTTATACCAGAAAGTTTGGAAGAAATCGGATCTAAGTTTGGGCCTTCAAATGTTGAAGAAAGCCAAAATATTTATAAAACAAATAAATATCAAAGAAGGAGGAATAAAATTCAAGTTCCTATTTGAAATAAAAAGAAATTAGAAATTGGATGCATTTTAATTAATTAAGTTTCATGGGTATTTGGTAAGAGAGAAGATTTACCAGGAATTACATAGTGAATTAATGTCCAAAGGGGAAACATTTGGAAATAGTAATTGTTCCTAGAAAATAGGAGAGAAATGCATGAAAATAGGAGAATAGTAATGTGCTATAAAACCATAGTTTTACCATGGAAAACTTTATCTCCAAGAAATGCAATATTATGGAAAAGAATTTAAATAAATAAAAATTGCCCAAAAATATATATATATATATATATATATATATATATATATATATATATTTCTTTTCTGGGAAAATTTGAATGAATGGTAAGAATTGATAAACCCGTAAATTTCAAAAGTTACCATTCAAATGTCTAAATGAATTGGATAATAAGTTGAGAAAGTTATTTATTAAAATATATGATTTTTAATCTTGTGTGTGAGAAATGGGAAGTTTGGAATTCCTTTCCTTCTATGCAAAGGATTAAACCATGCGAAGACTCCCTGGTCTCAGACCTCACTACACTTCTAAAAGAGTCTCAGAGCAACGCCATAAAGGTTATAAAGTTTAAATATATTATGATATTAATAATTGCTCTTTTGTAATTGGTTGTCGGACAAACAAGAGGACCACACAAGTTCAGAGTCCAAAGGCTTGGAGTGCGAAGGCATGACCGGGATAAGGTTATACAAATATTTTATAACATTAAATATCCCCCTTTTCGGAGTTTGGTCGTCGGACAAATGTAAAGGGCATGCACAATTTGACTATGAAGAACTCGTTGTGTGATGGCTTGAGTGATATAAGGTTACACTTATATTTTATAATATTAAAAATTTATCCTTTTTGGAGTTTAGTCATCGAAGATATGGGAAAGGAGCACATGAATTGTGTGCGAAATTTGGGGTCTGAAATCCCCACGTGCCTTATTAATAATATAATAAAAGATATTATAATGCAACATGGGTGCATTAAGATGGAGTTAAGCACATCATAAAATAATTTGGGTGTTTTTCAATGCAATTAATTATAATATGGTATAATTGATTAATTGTGTTATAATGTGTTTTTAACTTGGATATTTAAATTAGCCCTAAACCATCCCCAAGGGAAGGGAAGAGGAAGTAAATCCTGATTAATTACCAAACTAGCATATTAGGTTAAGTAAATATGTATTTACGGGGGTAATTAATCGGCGAGGGTTAATTATTCACAATGAGGATTAAACAATTGAATACCAAGGAGTGGTAATTAAGAAAATAATGATTAAATAACATAGTCAATTTATAAGAAGGGGGAAAGTGTCTATCTTTGATCAAGCTAGTCTTTGTATCCTTTGGTGATATGGTGTATTATGATGGGTCCACGTGTCAAGTTAATATTGAGTCACATGTCATGTCAGGAGACAGATGGTAGCAGCAGTGACCAAGGTGGAAAACGAGATTTAATCTCAGTTGTAGATCCCTAAGGGCCCCATATAAGCTAAGTGTAGCCAAAGCATGAGAAGGGTTGTTAAACGTCATGCGAGTTGGCGACCTCAAAGTAATCAGAGTTGTTGATGTTCCAATCCCATGGGTTGTTGGATCTGTAGGCTAGATCCGTCGAAGTGTGGGTAGTCGGAGAAAGTCTATCGAGGTGGATTAGGTGCGGAAAACCTGCTAACCCCGATGGGAGGACTCTGAAGAAGAAGCAAGTCTCTGAACCAACGAATGGAGAAGTCAAATGGGTCAGGTGACAGACGCCACGTCAATACCAGGTTAGATGGCGCAAGTGACGGGGAACCACGTGGCACTAAAGATGAACTCAATAAATGAAAGTCCGGAAACTTTGAAAGACTATAAATTTTGATCCAGCGCTTAATTATAAGCATGGTTACGGTCATTGGAAAACTCTTCAAGCGCAAAATTCAATGGTAGCCTCTAGAAGAGGGTTCAAGAGGCTTTGATATGATTGAGGAAGAGAGAAAATTTAATATCCCATCCCTTAAAAGTGTTCTTAGAGGGTTGGGTGTGTTTCAGAGTGGTTGTAATACACCTGACCCCTAAGTACCCTTTCTAGGGATGGGATATCAAAACTTCTCTTATTCTAATCAAATCGAAGCCTGTGTCTGAGGTCTTCATCCTCTTCTACTCAACCTTATCTTTCTAATGATTGCTACCAAACTCAAAATTGAGCTATGGATTGCAAGTAATGGCCTCACGAAGTTCTTCAAGCATTATCAGACATGGGCCATGTGGCGTCCATGTGGCTTCACCTCATTCGTGCCATCCCCATGTTCCTATATCCACAGAGGGTCCATCCACCATCCAATCCAATGGTGGAACATGGTCTTCATTTAACACATGAGCTAGAGGGAAGTTCGACGTTCTGTGTTGAACGTCCCTTCTCCTTTCATCACACCTGTCCTCTGGAGTCCCGAATTCCCGAACTCTCGAAGGAGCCCAGAATCTCTCCACGTGCCTCTTGACTTCGGGCCTTTCAGTTTATCCACGACGATGCATCCCAAACCTCCGGAGTCCCGAAGTCTCGGACTCCTAAAGGGTCCACCCTTGCATGTGGTGACGTGCTAGACGCGGAGGCAAGGAGAGGTGGGTCCCGAGTACTCCACCTGCCAAATGGACCAGGCAACTAAGTGCCAAGGGTGACACACGACAAGGTAGATTTGACACGTGGCCCCTACAGCGAGTGACACGTGTCACATTTTAATGGGCACATAGGGTCTATGAAACGTACAAATCCAGGTGACACATGGCACGTTAAACATGGGTCCATGTCACCCTTGGTGACGTCAGTGTGCCACGTCACCTCAGACTGATAGCCATCCAAATGCTTCGATCTCACGGTCAAGGTATGTCCACGTAACCCTTGGATCTACATCCTTCGTTACTTCGTAACTTTGACGTTCGGGGGATCCATGGTGTGACTTCCTCCTCGCTCCCGGAATGGTCAGTGTCGGGCTGACCATGGTCTAGATCTAACGGTCATGGGAGATCCCTAAGGGTTCCTAGATCTACGGTCCTCATCACTTTGCAGCTCCAGCCTTCAGGGGTTTCGACGTTATGGTCGCTTCGCTCTCCCGAAGTAGGAATTCGCCGAAATATTGTACGCAGGTCCTTCCACTGTTTGATCGGACGATTACGAGGGGTTCCTAATGGATTCCCAGATCCATGGATTACATCAATTCGTAACTCTGGTGTTTGAGGGCTTTGGTGTTGTAACACCTTTGTTCTCTCGAAATAGGACCTCGCCAGAATTACCTCAGCGTAGATCCAACGACTAAGGGGACTTTTAAATACCCTTTGATCTGTGGCTCGCGTTACTTCACGATTGGTAAATGGATCAGGATTTAACAGTGGGACAGGTCTGTCTACCCTGGTTAGAAAAACCACGAGGCGTCAGTCAACCTCGTGGGTAACCGTAACAACCAGTTGCCTCCGGCCAGTTTACAAATGGTAAGGTCGTAATACCCCAGAGTTCTGAAACCAGAAAAGCTTAGCTGCTTTCGAGCCTAGCACAAGGTTCCCATACCTTGGTCATATGGGTTCTCTGAAAACTCTTGTGGACTACATGCTAATTCCTTTAGCTGTGAATTGGTTAAGGACATGGGAATGAGCCCTCGGTCACACAAGTGAAGGGTTTGAAGGAGCGCCCTCCTTCCATAGAGATTGAACTTGGCATTCCCGCGAAGGTAGATTCGAGAGGTCGGTAGGACTTAAGCATTCCAGTAAATCCTACCCCGACTCTCTTGCAGACTTACATGCCATAGCTCTCTAACTGTTAAGTTGAGGCAAGCATAAGACCATTCAAAAGCATGGGTTCACAAAGAGACAATACATATTTCTACCTTAATCATTCAATACAGAACTCAGTCATAGACATATAAATATACTCAATCATCATTTCCATTTCAATACACAAAGTATGAAAATACTTATAAGAAAACCCGAATTCGTGAAGCGACTGTTGAAAGGGGTGCATGTTTCCACCCAACCATAGGCACAACCACTCCTGAACGGATTTACCATTGGCCACCCCCGAGCTAGACCATGATGCTCTGAGAGAGACTCTTTGTTCTTGCTCTGTGATAGTCAAGGACAGAGGTTACTCTCCCCCTCCCACCGGATCTTGAAGACCGATTTTCTTTGTACCAAGCAAGGAGGTCTACACGAGTACTTCCACAATCACTCGTCAGCCCTGTTTATCAGCTTGGATTGAAAATGTTGCCAACATCTTCTTGCACCCAGAATGAGATTGTTTCTCAGTTCTCCCTCTAACCAGAGAGCTGCAAGCACTCTTTTCTCTTCTCGAGATTGGTCTTTCGACTCTGCTTCCTCGCAGATCTTCTTTTGCCCACGAATCACCTCTTTTCTTGCCTTCCTCAACAAGGTTGTGTGGGTCCAAATCCCCAGCTAGTGGTCAAGTATAGAAGTCTTGCAAATGGGTACTCTGCCCCATCTCCTCATTAACTCTTGAGGAGGACTCTTCCAGGTACCAGTATGACAGGTAATTCATTTTTGGGTCAGAGGACGGTTATGGGCCTGAGCAATTAAATCCAGTGAGGTACTGGTTTGGTGGGGGTCATCTCAACCACTTATGGTTTCCCCTCACCATCTCTCTCATAGAACCATGGTCTATCTTGGAAAACACCCCTTTCATCAGCTGTGCAACACTATCCATATTTAATTAATAACATAAATACATACATTACCTTTTATAACAAAAGGTTCATCAAATCCATCATTCACACATATTTAGTCTGCCACGGTCTTTTGGCAAGTTATAGTTATATTTACAAGCTGGGGGAAACAGAGGTGTTACAATCTCCTCCCCCTTAAAGGAACATCGTCCTCGATGTTCTACCTGTCGATGTGCTCTGTATATTCATAAGTAAACAAAAATTGGTATGCATGTTTGATGGCATCCTCCATCTCCCATGTTGTTTCATATGGACCAAAGTGTTTCCACTGCACCTTGACATGTGCAATGGTTCTATTCCTGAGTGGAGTTTCCTTCATATGTATTATGCATTGTGGTTCTGGAAAGGATTCTCCCTCTAATTCCACTTGAATCATAGACCAGTCAATTATATGATTAGAATCATGTACATATTTCTTCAATAAGGAAACATGGAAAACATTATGTGCCTTCATTGTGGGAGGAAGTGTTAATCTATATGCTACATGCCGCTCTCTATCCAATATTTCAAAGGGTCCACAATACCGAGGTGTCAACTTGGCACAGGATCCCATTCTCAAGGATCTTTTCTTGGGTCTAACTCAGAGATACACGTGATCCCCTGTTGTGAACTCTCTAGGAGTCATTTTTTTGTTTGCATAGATTTTTTGTCTATCACAAGCCTCTTTCGAATTCTCCCTTATCTGGATTACTTGTTGTTCCATTTATTTTAGCATATCTGACCTGATTGTAATTATATCTACTGGGTTATCCCAATTGATTGGAATTTTGCATTGTCTACCATAGAGGGCCTCAAAAGGGCTCATCTTCAATGACTCTCGATAACCATTGTTGATAACCATTGTTGTAGGCAAATTCTACCAATTGTAGGTAGTCTTCCCACTTCTTAGGCTGATGCATTACATGCATCCTTAACATGTCCTCTAATACTTGGTTTACCCTCTATTTTTGTCTATAAGTTTGAGGGTGATAGGCTTTACTAAATAGCAATTTAGTTTCAAAACCAACAAATAGAGATTTCCAAAAATTTGAAGTAAATTTCGTATCTCGGTCGGATATGCTTAGGCATGCCATGTAGCCTAAATATCTTTTTTATGAAAATACTAGCAATATCTATTGCCTTACAAGTTGACTTGATGGGAATGAAGTGAGCAGTCTTGTTCAGTTTGTCCACAACTACCATGATGGCATCATTTTGTTTGGTTGATTTTGGTAACCCTGCGATGAAATCCATAGAGATGGTTTCCCATTTCCATTATGGGATTGGTAGGGGTTGCAACAACCTTGAGGATGTTGGTGCTCTACCTTAACCTGTTGACATTCTAGACACTTATCTAAGTAACCAACTATGTCATTTTTCAGTTCGGGCCAATAAAATAGTTTCCTAGTGGCCGTGATCATCTTCTGATAACTAGGATGACCAATATATGGTCTTTTGTGTAGTTCATCCATTATGAACCTCTTCAAGTCGTCACAATTTGGAATATACAACCTACCTTTGTAAGTTAGCGGGCCATCACTCAACAATTGATAACCCTCATACTTCAACCTTGTGGGCTCTTGTTCCAAGTATGGTTTTACAGTCTTGAAAAACACATTTGTTTCTTGTGCACTTTTGACTCTCTCCTTGATGTTCATTTCAAAGGTGCTTACAACTGCCAAGTGAATCACTTTCATGCTTCTACTAACGACATCAATCACTCTATTTTCCTTTCCTTTGATATGTTTGATTTCAAAATCAAACTCACTAAGGAGAGCCATCCATATAGCTTGCCTAGCATTGAGCTTTGGTTAATCAAACAGATATCTCAACCCACAATAGTCTGTCATAAGCATAAATCTTCTACCCAGAAGGTAATGTCTCCACATTTTTAAAGCATGCACTATGGCAATCAATTCTAGATCACAGGTCACATAATTGATTTCACGCTCATTCGATTTTTTGGATTCATAGCAAATTACATGTCCTTATTGCATAAGGACTCCTCTAAATTCTTCCTTGCAGGCATCTGTACACACAAGGAAGTCCTTGTTTGGGTCTGCAATCTTCAGCACAGGTGTATTGGTTAGAAGGTATTTCAGCTCTTGGAATCTCTCTCCACATTATGACGTCGAAAGGAATTTAACTCCATTTTTATGAAGGGAAGTGATTGGGCAACCAATCTTGGAAAATCCTTTTATGAACCTCCTATAGTATCCTGCTAGGCCCATAAAGGATCTGATATTAGATACATCCTTTGGGGTAGGCCAATCCATAATGAAATTGATCTCGTCGATATCAATTTCCACTCCTTCTTCAGAAATAACATGGCCTAAATAATGGACTTGTTTCTGGAAAAAGTCACACTTACTAAATTTAGCATAGAGTTGATGTTCTCTTAGTACTTGAAACACTAGCTTGAGATGTTTTTCATTCTCTTTCCTATTCTTGGAATAGATTGGGATATCATCAATGAAAACCAATACAAATCTGTCTAAGAACTTGTCGAGCGAATTATATGATAGTAATTGCGATGTAACAACCCTAGTTGAATATATGTTTAGGGATTAGTAAGTAAAAATTTATTAGGTAATTAATTTTTCTAACATGTTATTAACTAAACAAAGATTGGTATAATGATATTAATTAAATATT